>PVKS010012883.1:0-52460 GCA_004027875.1 Aplodontia rufa
CTTGTTCTGTCATTACACTGCTGTTCTTGATTGTTTGATGATGAACCCCTCCTAATTGTAAGACCCTGTCTATCAAATAAAAAAAAGAGAAGACATTAAATAAACAATTTCACTCAATAATGCAAAATTTAAAATGCAGTCAATGGGGAGACAAAAATCTCCATGGAGCAAAAACAAACAATAGACTACTAAGAGCCAAGGCAAGACTTTCCTGAATACAAGAGGTACAATAGGTGAGAAAAAAGGAATTGAGAGGAGCAAGATATATAATATAATATAATATAATATAATATAATATAATATAATATAATATAATATATAACATATATATTATATTTGAGGATAAAGCATGATGTACTCAAAGAAATAAAGGTCATATATTTTTTTTCTCCTTGGTATTGTAAATGCACTAAGAATAGAAAAGCTCATATATTTCTACGTTGTCATTTTTTATAGTTTATATTGCTGTAAAACATAAAATGTATCAGATATGTTCATTAGTGAAAAATAAAATAAATATGATTTAATTTAAATAGATAAATTATGTATGGAGCTAGAAAAATAGAATTCAAATATCTTACTGGGACTTTCTGTCTCAGGTGCAACTATTCATCAGTGTTCATGGAATTATGTGATAGTTCCCACTCTAGATAGCACAGCCTTGTTATGTGGTTCAAATGACATGGTGTTATGAAAATTTAACAATTGCAAATTTCTATGTAATGATTTAGTATGTACATCAGTTAGTAAATAAACTAATAGTTTGTTTGAAGGTAGAACTTGAGTTCTGCTCTTTGGAAGTTAATGACCAGACTTCAGTAAGTGATAAAAGAAATCTTAATGACCATTCCATGTGCTGGCTTAGTAATTTCTGTTAATTAATTAGGAAGATTCATGTGCTCCTGCCCGCAGTTTGGCTTCCATTATTTAAATAAGAAAATAAGTGAGGCTTTGATGCTCATAGAAAGGAAAATCAAAGAATGTGGTTTTAAAATTAACAAATGAATATTTACATGTTCTAACATTTCATAATTTGGATATTTTTGGTAATTATTTTAAATGTGGTGGATTCTTTTCTCAACTATGAAAAATAATGTTTAACCTACAGGTAAATTTAACTTTTTTATGAAAGTGCTCAATGTAGTGTATGTTCAATAAATATTCGATTTTAGTATTGGGTTTTGGCATTTTTGTTATCACAGGCAGCAAATCTCATCTTAGCAGCAATGCTCAAATGTATCTTATTTCCTGTATCCTTGTAGCTTATTTCTTAAGCTAGGAATGCCTATATTTAATTTTGTTTAAAACATCAAATATATTCTTCAAGATATCAAGTAGTATTTCACTGATTTTTTGAAATACTCATATGATAATGAAACAAAAAAGCACACTAAAGTAGATGATAGATAAGAAGATAGATAATAAGCACAGAAGCTCAACTATACTTTCAAATTTGTATATTAGTAGAGGATGTTTATTCTGCACTTTGAGATGAAATGCATTAAGTGACTTTTAAAACATTCATTTCTTTCTATCTATGATTATAAGCCTGCATGGCATGTTTAGTGATGTGAGCTTTGGCACAATTCATTTAACCTTTAAGGTCACCTTAACTGATGTATTCTAGAGATGGAAGGAGCTATTGTTCCACTCATTTTTCATTTAGGTTGATACGATCAACTTTGTCTTTTAACCCACTTTAAAAAATATTTCTCTCATTACCCATGATTTGTGCTTTTTCCAAATTACTTAACTGTAAGAACACATAAAACACACTAATAATTATTTCAACCTCATTTTCAAGTGCTTATTATTTGTTGGAGATAAATCCGGAACTTCTTATTGCATATTATTCAAACCTTCAAAATATGATTTGTTTTTCAATGCTATTTATCAATTTCTTTGAATATTTTCATATAATCTTTTCATTGATTCTATTTATAATTTATTAATTACATTAAAAATATGTATTTGGTGTCAGCTAGTTGAGCCCAACCCAACATTCAAATATTTCAGGCTAAGATCCAGTCACACAAAGTGAAAATTGGTAAAGAATCAGTACCTTGGCTATGCAAAATTCTATGTGCATCTATGAATAGAGTAGAACAAAGGCAAAAAACACTGATTTGCAAAAAGGTGGAATAGCTGATGATTATTTTTCACTATTGTTATTGCTATTAAAGAATACTTAAATAAAATGCAAGGAGTACCTATATTTTTCCATACCCCTTTACTCTCTCGAAAGATTGTCTAATATGAGATTTTACGAGGTTAGAACCATGGGGGATTAAGTGGTGAGATCAGCAGGGAACTCCTAGGCAATCAGTAAATGATTTTGGAATGTTTGTAGTGGACTATGAATGAGGGATGGTGAGTGCACAGTAGTGAAGAGTTTCTTTCACTTAACAAGCTTAACTTTGTAAGTGGGGAATACACAGTTTATTAATTTATTTGTTGTGTTTCTTGACAAATATCTATTCCCAATCTTTTGTCATCAACATTTTGATCTTCTCTAAACTTTGAGGAGCTAATAACCATAAAAAGAGTGGTTTAGTGGTAGAAGACATGATAGACACATCTTTTGCATTTCGGTTGAAAGTTCCAAAACAAGAAATAATCCTGTCTTCTAATCTTAACATAATTGCTCCAAAGATAATTTAATAAAAATTTTGATTTCTAATCATCTGTGAATAACTGAATAGAATGTTATTAGCTTCCTGTTATGAGCTAGATGACTTCTACCAAAAACTACTGTGTGAACAGAGGCACAGTGTTCTTTATAATCTGTGGTCTTGGGATATGGGTACAGATACATTACACTTGCTGTCACTCTGGTTTTTTCTGGGTTAATTACATTGTAGTATATTAAAATTAAGTAAAACTTTCTAAGTATTTAGGAGAGAAATGGTAACAATATTTGAATTTGTAACTGCTAGAAAAAATAGGTCTTATTTTATGCCTGACTTGATTCTTCAAATGCTATATAATGTGCGCATCACAAAGTGTCTGTGGGGAATAAAAGTGTACAATTTTTCAGTTTAAACTTTTATCTTAATTCATTATGCAGCTGAACGCTGCCTAGTTTTATAGATACTCTTCTCATTCACCTTGCTATTTCATACGAAGATGGAGATCAATAATATTCCTTTTAACGGGATCATTGTACTCCATCCTGTGGATCTACTGCAATTTATTTCATTGGTCTTCCATTGATAGAGAGTGAAGTTGTTTTCAGTAATTTTTTTAGAAAAAGTTATGTGACACAATTCATTTCTAGGATTTTATGAACTTTTGTGATGTGATTGATGACATAAATTCCTACAAATGGGCTTGTTGAGTTAAAATGGATGTGCATCTTTGATTTTGAAACATATTGTCATTTGCACTCTGAAATATTCAATACCACATGATTTCACGTTTTCCCCATCATTTCTCAATGCTGTGCATTATCAAGCTTTATGTTTTCTGAAAATTTAATAGCTGGAAAAGTTGGTCTTGAGGTATATTTTAGTAAATACCTGTAGTTTTTATCTGAAGCTTCCAACTGAGTTCTCTGAGTACAGATTTGTTCAAGATTTGCAGTTCCTTGAGCTGAATATTGCTAACAGGAAAATTGGCAAATTAAGTTTCCAGAGTAGGTATCGATATTACTGTAGGGATCTCATGAATTCTGCCCATTATTCCCTTAATGAAAATTCAGCAGGAAAATGAACTACACAGTATTTGTAGCTTCTCTAAACTCCCAATATAAAATGAGATAGTGCAAGAAAGCCCCTATAAATTTAGAATAAATTGCATCACATAATAGAAGAATGCAAATTCTTGAAACTGAAGAGATATAATGATGATTATTTTGGCAAAGGGAGAACCTTTATTTTAGTGAACATCCATTCAAGATTCGTTTCCTCAAGAAGCAGGAAGACTATCTTAGACTACAATCCACCAATCACCAACTACTGCAAACTTAAAAATAGTATTAATTTAGTAGGGACTTATTACATGTCTTGTTATGAATTTAAACACCTTTCTAACAATGTAAATTGAAATTTATTAATAATATATGAATATATGTATAACTATGTAAAGTTCATATATATACACATAAGATACTATATATAATTTTATATATATAATTATTTGTGGCAATGATAACACTGAAGTGAATGAGTGAAAGTTAGTCTTTCGAATAAATGGGGCTCAAGAAATAGATATGAAATGAGCCTCCCCTTGCTGGTGAATCAGACTTAATTCTGCTATAACTAATCCCACTGAATGATTGCAATTCTAGCCTGAGGAAGTTTGAGCTTTAAAAAATATATTTTACCTTTTATTTCAATTGATAAATTGTTTATGTTAATAGTTTCGCTCTGACATTTAAACACATGCACACACCATGCACTAAATAAATCCAGACTCCTTTATCCCCCACCACTTTCTCTTCCCTAATAATTACATTTGTACATTCAGGTCAAGATATTTCATCTGCCACTTATGAGAGAAAACATGTATTTGCCCTTCTGTGTCTGGCTTATTTTACTTAATATAATGTCTCCAGTTGCATAATTTTTGCTGAAAATGACAGATTTCATTATTTCTCACAGCAAAACATTTCATTGTTATATATCCCACATTGCTTTTTCCATTCATTCACTGGTGGAAACCTAAGCGGAGTCCATATCTTAGTGAATAGTGCCATCATGAACAGAGCAATACATTATTTCTTTGACTCATTGGAATCATTTTCCTTTGGAAATATACTCAGAATTGGGTTGACTAAGTCAATAGTAGATATAATTTAGATTTTAGAGGACAACGATACTGTTCTTCATAATGGCTGTATTAATTTACTGGTCTAGCAGCAGTGTATGAGACTTCCTTTTACCCCACACCCTCACCAGTTTTTGCTACTATTCTTTATGTTAATAGCCATTCTAACTGGATTAAGATAATAACTCATTTTAGTTTTTATTTGCTACATTTTATTTACTACATTTATTTGCTATGTATATTCTATATATAGCAGAAAAAGTCGTGAGAGAACCGTGAAAAAAATTCAAAATCATGCATACGGAAGCTGGAGCACATCTCAGTGGCAGAGCACTTGCCTAACATGCCAAAAAACCTGCCTTGGGGGCTGGAGTGTTAGGACAGTAGTTATGGTTCTTGTCTTGCATGTGTGAGTACACGGGTTCAGACCCCAGCACCAGAACATAATGAAGTGTTGGAGCAATGAAAATCACATGAAAAGATAAATAAAAAATTGATTCCCTCTTTCTCTGTCTCTCTCACTGTCCCTATTTCTAGCTTTAAAACAAACAAAAATCCCCCAAAACCCTGTATTTGAACTTCAACACTGTAAAACATTAACAAATATAATAAAAAGTAAAGCCAGGCACACATAGGCTTTCATTCTTGAGAAATGTCATAAATACTTAAAAGTAGCAAGAGAAAGCACTCTAGAAAATGACCCCCATACTATTCCACATTAAGAATAATATCTGGGGCTGGATTGGTTGCTCAGTGATTATGGCACTTGCCTGGCATGTGCAAGGATGTGAGTTCAAACCCCAGCATCATGTACACAGAGAAGTGTTGGAGCAATGAAACTCACATGAAAAGTTAAATAAAATTGATTCTCTCTTTTCTCTCTCTTTCTCTCACTATCCCTCTCTCTTAAAAAAAAAATTATACCTATTTTGTTCACATGGCCAGTGAGACATTATGATATCTAAACAATAGGAATTTCTGGTGCCCAATAGCAAGGTTCATCTGGATTATACAATTAATGAAAAAACATCAGGTAAAGAAAAAGACACAGCTCAAGATTGATATACATATGATCAAATGATCTCAGTAAAACTTGCAGCAATAAAATTGGCATGATGATTATATATGCAGACAAATGGAACAGAATAATACAGACTCAAACTCACACAAACATAAATATTACTTTATGGAAAGGTAGTGAGGCAGTTGAGGATGAAAAAAATAGTCTTTTGAATAAATGTTGCTCAAATAAATGTTGTTCAAAGTCAGACAAAACTAATGTTGATGCTATAATTTGAGATAGATGCTAGTTTCCACTTGGAGAGCAGGGGACCTGAGGAGGAAAGCGTTAATTAAATAGCTTATCTTGGTTTGGAGTGGTCGCCCAGCAGTTTTAAGGGCACTTGCCTGGCATGTAGGAGGACAGGGGTTTGAACACCAGCACCATGTACACAAGGAGGTTTCCGAACAATGAAATGAAAGCCACATGAAAAACCAAATTTTAAAGAAAGCCAATCTTGCTCAGACTTCTCTGTGCTGCATAGAAAGGCTCTTTCAGTACTGGTTTTAGGCTAGATGCTGGCTTCTAAGATATATACTTTGAGCTCTTAGAATATTCTGCCTTGGAAGAGTATTTTTTGCATACTTGTTACCTTAGCTAGGCTGTATTTATGATGAATTACTGGTTTTATGTTTGAGACCCTGGGTCATGAACAAGTCATTTGCTAAATATATACAACCAATACAATTCTGATGAATTCTATGGAATTGCAGGGTCATAGACTTATACACCTTTAGTTGATACTATGAAATGATTTCCAGTATTAAAAAGTAATTTGTAGTCCTACCAACAACATCTCAGAATTCCTGCTGTTTTAAAACACAGTAAACATTGAGAAATATTCTTTGTAACATTCTTAGGTGCTTATAGATTTGGTTTCATTTTTCTGATGATTAATGAAGTATATAAAATTTAGTTTTTATTGACATTTGCTTAAATAAGCGTAAGATTATTTGAACAATAAGATTTGTGTCAAACACTTATTTTTGCTACGGAGGTTGGTGGAAGGGAGTCTGCCATGCAACAAAGAAAGCTATGTGACCATACCCAATAACAATGCAGACACTAGGGCCCAGGTAATCTCTTCTGATTGGCAACACTTACGTGTTTTCAAAAGTTATTCATGTGCACACTGAACATGTTCCCATGTAGCTACACTGGGAGGGACACCTTAAAGCCTGTGCTCATGTCCCCAGTGTGCTTTTCTTACTTTCCTCATTTTAATCTACATCATTTTGTTGTAAGAAACCATAACCTTGAGTACAAAACCATGAGCCTTTCTAGAGAACCATCAAGTCTGAAAGTGACCTTGTGAGTCCTTGAAAATCATTCCAAAGTTAGAATTTTTGTTGCTGGAAGTTTTCTTTTACTTAATAACCTTGAGGCTTTAGCCAAGGATGGGTCGTTTGTGAGAATTCATCCTGTTGTGCACTTATATTTGCATACATTTTTGTATGTATTATTTATTTCAATGCAAAATGATTTTTTCCATAAATATCTTCATATTTTGGATTATATATGGAATTTTTAATTGTGTTAAGAAGAGTAATTAATCTAGGAACACATGAAACATAGTCTCACATATTACAGTATAAAGAGTTTATTACAGTGGAGCACTGTTAAACAACAAAAATGCTATTATTTTCTAGTCATTATAGAGTTCTTAAAGCTGAAGTCATGCAGTATGTAAGTCAATATGGTAGTTCAGATAAAATACTGAGGCTCTAAACTGGCAGTTTGAGAGGTAAAATCACTGAAGTTTATTGATTGGTGAAGGGGAACAAGGGATCAAGGATGCCTATCAAGTTAGAAGCCTGTGTGAAGAGTGTCGATGCCCTCTAAGATGAAGTTGGCTCCGGGAAGAAGATAATCACATTCATTTTGCACAAGAAACAGTTGTCTCCATGCCATTCAAATGACCTGTACAGAAGCAAACTCAATATGTAAGTGTGATGCTGGGAGAAGGTCTCTGAACAGGAGAAGCATGCTTAGTAATCTTTAGTATCTGAGTAGTTACCACCTAGAGAAGCATTGGAGCTCACAGCATTTCCAGTGAGAAAACAGAATAATGAAAGCAGTTAACTACATATGGAGCCGGAGAAATTTGGGGATGTTTAAAAGGAGGCTCAAAAGCAACACAGGCACTCCAAGATCTAAGACAAGTGAGGTGATCCAAGAAGGAGTGGTGTTGAACAAGAACTACAGAAGAGGAAGCAAAAATTGCTTTGGGCTGATGACTGACAAAAAACAGGAAGGGCACAGTGTCTTTGAGCAGTGAATTAGAAGTGAAGAAGGCATTGATCAGTAGGTAGCTGGGGAGGATCTGCATAGATAAAATAACACAGAGGATGAAGGTGAAACAATAAAAGTTCAAATTAAAGTAATGGACTACATAGAGACGTTAGAAACTGGGGGGAATTATTACAGAGCAGAACAGTGCAGAGAGAACTCAAATTTTTGTGACAGCACAAAAAGAGATAAGCATTGAAGGAAGGAATTGCAGAGCAATATAAAAACACAAAATATTTTAAGTAAATAAAGATCCACAGTAAGAGCAGTAAGAGAATATTGATATAAAAATTGATGTTACTAACAACAGAAATAGCTTTCATGTATAGTAGACCAAAGAACCCTGGAGGAATACAATTGATTCAGGCAGAACTTTCCATAAAATCACCATGGCCCTCTTAAGAAGAATATGCATAGAGAGAAGTGTGGAAATGACTGTCATAAATATGGCTGTATCAGCTAAAATATTAACTACTCCCTGAAGAAAATGATTTTGTGATAAAAATTAAGTCATTTCTCTGCTTTTAAAGATAGATATAATTTACTAGTAAAAATTATTTTATGCATTCTGGGCTTTTGTGATTGTCTTCATGACTGTATGTGTAATTAATCACCAACACTGCACATTTCACACCGTGTATTGGGGTCATATGGGAAAATGAGTATAATATTGCATTGCTAGATGGTAACTAGCCAGGCAAGCTTTTGGTATGTTAGCTTTTTCATTTCTAAAATAGAGAAATAATATTTTTCCTTTCCAGCATAGAAGAGTGTTGTGAGGATTGATTGATGTGAATATATTTGAAGGTTTTCTATGAATTGTAAGGTTATTTGGGAAGGGGATATTTGCTTGTTTTCTTTGCAGTACTAAGAACTGAATCCAGGGCTTCATGTGTACTAGGTAAGGGCTCTGTCACTCTACTCCATCCCAGTTCTTTGCATTTTGAAACATGGTCTCACCGTATTTGACAGGGTGGCCTCAAATTTTGATTCTACTGCCTCAGCATTCCAAATGGCTGAGATCACATGACACACAGATGAATAGTAAATTTTCAATAGTTATATTAGTGTAGTGATTGCTATTATCATTATTATAATTTTCATTATTATAAATTGGGGTACTGGAGCAAGAAGCTATTTTTCATTTGCCTTCTTTATAACCAAATGGACTTTTAAACTATAACAAAATTATCTGTCCTTCCATTAGCTCAACTGTGTGTTGGGATTTCCCAGTGTAAATTAGTGCAGAATAATAATAAAGCATCAGGACTGGATCTCATAGGAGAATCTGCTATTGTAATTCCCTGTATGACTGAAATATTCTTTCTATGCTAACTGTGAAGCCCCGAGTGATATTACTGACATTATGCCTGATTGTTTTTCATAGCTAAAGTGTTACAACTCTAAAAATAGTCATGGAATAATATATAAAAGAGACTACACCATGCAAATCTTGTTTAATCAACAAGAATCGATGAAATTTATACTTGGGATAACAGAAGGTAACAGCTTTTCTTTTTCATGTTGAGTAGCTTTAAAAGAGCATGAATTAAATGTAACCCTATTGAACACTTGAAATAGATTTTGACGCCTAAAGTGTATCACTTTGAGGAACATTCTCTTCATTTGTAGTGTTTATGTCTCAGGCTATTAAATGCACTAATGTGCAAAAAGATCATCATGTCATTACCATTATGTTCTGTCTCCCCCACTCCAATAGATTATCAAGGCAACAATGGTTTCTTCCCCCTATTGCTTTGAGGCAATTCTGATTTATTACAAATTCACTTAAATGTTTAATGTCCTATCAAAGTAATTGCTTTTTATTGGATTATTATAGTTCAATTATACAAGTATTATATTTATATGCATACTCATATCCATATTATATTCTCATATCCATATTCAATTCATATTTTATCTATATTGATTGATCAAGGAACTATAAAATAATTTCTTTAACTTTTCCATTCTACATACTTATCTCTCAGACATACAAATATTATTTGTTTGCTTAGATTATAATTATAGGAGAGGATAAAAACCATTTTGCATACTGAAATTAACATTTTTGAGAGGCTAAGAAAGTACAAAATCTGGTTCATATTTATGTTGCTATACTAATTTCAACAAAACAATTGAACATTAAATTTGGAAATTTATGTACATGTGGTCAAATATATATACTTCTTGAGCATGAAATTTAGAGATTTACATATATATAATCAAACATGTATATATTTTATTGGGGAAAATGCGTGTTCATTTTGCCTATGAAAACAAATTATTCTAATGATGTATAATTCCATTTTGGGGGAAATACTTTATAATACATTTTTTTTGATGTAAGAGTGTTGGTATGCTGGACAAAAAGCAAAGAGAAGTGGAACTAGTAATAGTATATTATCCTCTAATATCTATAAATAAAAGACTTTATTTACAAATTAACCTTTGAGCTAATGATAGTATAAGTCTTAAGAAGTTAATACAATAGCCTACTTTGGGGAGCTTTTACTTAAAGGTCAATGAAATACATTTTTTAAGTATGGTAGAGTGGTTCAGTGACAGCTCTCACATGACCCCATATTTGCTCTCTAATGCACTATGGAGTGACGAGTCTTGATTTATAACAGATTCAGTGAGAACTTGAGTAAATCATGTTAGGTATGTTAGCCTCATTTCACTGTTCCCTAACTTACCTCATGTGTGGATGGAATAATCTTTGTCAGTTACTAAAAGAAAAAAGGGGAGTAATGTATTTGAGGATATGAAGAAAGAAGGAAGCATCGTTGATCCCCCTCCACTGTCTGTATTTTCAAACTTGAGTAGAAGGATATCTTGCAGGCGAGGTCTTTGTCCTCTGGGCTTTTTGTGAATCAGAATAGATTTAGACTCAACACTATGTCTTCTTGTGTGTCAAAGTCTGCAAGGTGTCTATTCGGGGGCAGTTAGAGGTGGAGGATTTAGCGGTATCTTTGAGTATCTTGACACAGCTGACTCTCCTCTTTCTCCGCTCTGCCTTATTCCTGGCCGTTCTCATTTCCTCCTTTTTTATTATGCTGTAGCATTGTACTTTTGGGTGTCTCAGGTAAGAAAAGGAAAAATTTCTCATATTGCCTTATTTTCATTTTATAACTCTAAAATTGTGAATCTGTGACTCTACTGTCTCTTTATAAACTGCTGTTGTAGTTATAGACACCACTTTAATAAATAAAAATATTTAGAATTTATAACCATAAGTATATCTAGATTTCATGAAAGATTTTTCATTCTAACATACTCAATCTGTAAACCCAAATTGTATAAGCTGTCTTTTCATACACAAAACAGAAATGTTATTGTGATACTTTCAATATTTTATGAAGTTTTAGGAAAAGTCATTAAATATGGGAAAAATAATGATTTGATTATAAATTGGGAAGCATCTAAATCTCAATCAGGGGCTGAAAATTACTGAATAATATAATTTCTGTCTCTATATAGTATCTCAATAAATATGTTTCAATATCTTTTACAGGTATGACGTTGAACTATAAAGCACTTCTTTATTTTAGGGTATTTTATTTCAGTATTAGAAACAAAGACTATACTTTTAAAACTCCTATAGCTCAAATATCTTCTTAGTGTATATTTCCCATTATGTGCTTTTATTCTCCAAGTGGCTGTCCACCTTGCTGATAACCACATAGGGCTGAGATTCTCATTTGTAAAATGAACTACATTAACTTTATTGGTAACCATATTTATTAGAATAGTCTTTACAGTTCCCCTGTGGTTTTCATCAAATTGTCTAATTTTTTACCCACTGGACAACACAAAACAAGTCTCATTCCTCTTCCATAGAGTAAACCTCCACATTGGAAGACAAACATTATTTCTTTTCTCAATATTTTCTGCAGGCTGTTGTTTCAGGCTCCCTTTTCATGACATAGTGCTGCAGTTTGAACAGGTCTTGTCTCCTCTGAAATGCATCGTGAAACATAATCTCCATGCTGGTGGGATGGAAACATGAGAACTTTAAAAACAAATTAGGTCTTTGATTGGAATTAATGTCTTTCTCCCCAGAAAGGATAAATTCTCAAGGGAGGAGGTTTTCACAAGCTTCCATTTTTGTGAAGTGGGCCCAGCCCACTTTGTCTCTGCTCTTTGACCTTTAACAATGATGTGAAGCTTTTATTGTATGTCTTTGTATGCTTTCACACTCCCTAGCTTTTCAGAAATGTGAACAAAATAAACCTCTATTCTTTATAAATTACCTAGTCTGTAGTATTTGATAGCGGTACAAGAAAATTGGCTATAATAGTTTTTGTCAAATTTAAATGTGTTCAAACATCAGTTACTTTTATTAAAGAAAGATTCCTAAATGAGGCACAAGCTAAATCTTCTGAGTCTGGCTGGATACCAGCGACCTATTCCTGGCATTGGCATAATCTTGATTTTACTAGTTGTTTAGATAAAAGTTATTATCAGAGTTGAAGATTTTTTCAGTTCCTCATATTAATTTTCATTTTATTTTAAAAAGGAGACTGAAATTCCAGGTAGGTCACCTACAATGTATTTCACTGAGACTTAATTCAGGGTGGACACATATAATATATTTATTCTACACTGAAGTAATATGGTTTGTTATGTAGTTATTTGTTTTTTAGCATAAATGGTACAGATTCCTCTCCCAATGCGGGAACTCTATCCTGCGTACCTGTTATGAGCTGACCTGTGTACCTACTCCTCATACATATGGTGAAATCCTGACACACAGTATGAATAAAGATGAAAACAAAACCTTCAAAGGGATCATAAAGGCTAACTGATGTCATAAATTGTGGGGCTCTGTACCAGTCCATCTATAGTACTTACAGAAACAGAAAGAGATATCATGGATTCATGGATGTATGTTTGTAGAGAAAAAACAAACATGGAAAGATATAGCAAGATTTCCATCTACAATACACAACAACAACAAACCCATGACACCGTGATTTTGGGCTAGCCTCCAGAAACGTAAGAAAATAAATTTATGTTGGTTGAATCCTTCAGGCTCTTTGGTTTCATTTGGTTGATTATTTTGAATTCATGTCTAATACACTAAGAAAGCAAATTAGGACTTTCTCTTTACTCTGCAAATACAAAGTCCTGTAGCTTTGAATAAAATTGTAAGCACATATCCCAAAACTATATTTCCATGTTTTTTTCTTTTTTTGATTCCATTACATCTAGTTCTCTATATTCTGGGTTACAAAAAGTATTTTAGAAAAAATAATTGACTTTTGTAACAAAGAGTTAGTTATGTAATTACTTGAAAACCTCAAAATTTAACTGAGATTATTTTCTTATAGTTTGACTATATTTGAAAATGTTTCTGATGAATACTAACCCATAGGCACATACACAATGATGTGCCAATTCATTTCCAAAATAAGTTGTTAAATATTAATTTATAGATAAGAAGAGGAAAATATCAAATGTTTTGCTCCAAGAATTTCTATCTTAAAAGCTATTTTCTAGATAAGTTGATGAAATATATAATGTGAAGGAAATGATTTTGAGGTCTATAAAAGTATTCTTTCCTCAAGGAATATTGCTATCAGAAAAGTTATTTCAAACACAAGAAAACATTAAAGTTTGTTCTTATGCTAATGTGCATAACATTAGTATTATTTTGTGCTTAGTACTTCAAAAATATGTTATTTGGAAACCAATATACATATGTTTATGCACACACACACACACACACGCATATATGAAAGCACACTCATTTGAAATTATAAACCTGTCTAACTGTGATCTGAATACATCAGCCTTCATAAATATAAAGGACAAAAGAACATAAAAAATTAACTATGTCACTTTTTAATTGCTATTGCCAATAGGACATCCTGTTAAATATGTGAATAAATTTTGATCAGTCTTAGAAATGAATTTCAATTATATTTTTTATTGATATAATTTAAAGTAGTTGTCTTCAAACACCAAAATACTCTGCCATGTTTGAGTTCTACAAAGAGAAAATGGTTTTGTTAAATGATGTTGAAAATCACTTTATTTCATTGATAATAAAATGGATGGCCTATAAAATTTAAAATATAAAAATGGAAGCAAAATGATTCTTGTATGTACTCAAATGCCTTGCTTAATTGAATTGAGCAAATAAAAATGTAAATGGCAGACATTCTAAGATACGAAATGTATTATTAACATCTACTTTGATGATGCCATTGCTATTTCTGTTCTTTGAATGTGTTGTTATTTTTGCACAGTTTGATTTCACTCAACATAACTCTGGCCCTTAAGAATGCATCTGTGAATAATAGTTCCCTGGAATTTTTGTTTGTTTATTTCTACAAAAGTTAAAAGGACAACAGTCTTGATTGCGTAAGTTGGTTGGAATCCAAGGACTATCACATGTGTATTTTCAGGATTTGAAGAGAAACAAGATGACTGAAGAGTGTGAGAAACCACAAAGGCCACATTAACTCAGACTACTAAAAAGGATGTTCATTTACTGAGTTCTAACTCTCTGACAAGGGTTTGAAGGCTGGGAAGAAACCTTTTTAAAAGTATGTTCTCATATTGCAATACTACTAGAAAGCTTTTAATTTAAATAACTCTGGTTAACTGAAGCCCTAAAAAAATATATTTCTGTCTTATCTTTTGAAATGGTTTTAGTATTTTAATATTATGATTTTCACCGAAGAACCAAGTTACTTTTTAAGCAAGCCATTTTCTTCTATTTTTTTGTGTTATCAAGTGAATTTTTAATAAGGATAAGTTGTCTCATGCAAATAAATGATTCAGCTTGTGTATATAATGAATAAATAAGAATACAATTAAAGATTTATATGGCTTTATTTAATTAAAGTAATTATACAGTATAAAATTCTCTAAATTATTCATTCAGTTTTCCCATAGATTCACTGATTAAATTTATGCACATGGATAATTTCCACAAACATGAGCATTTTATATAGATTCAATTAAAACTTATTTTACTACTTAAAGAGAAGTCAAATTGTGTAAAGACAAATGAACATATGCATTAGTGTCCACTTGGGGTACAAAAATATATAATCTGTAGAATAATAAAGTTAAAATTCTATTAAGAATGAATTTATATTTAAAGCTCATATGTGGCCATACACAAAGGTGTACACCTGTAATTCCAGTAACTCAGGAGGCTAAAGCAGGAGGATTGTAAGAATTTAGCCAGGTATTATCTCAAAATAAAAAGCCTGGGTATATAGGTCATTAGTGGACCATTTCTAGCTTCAATCCCCAGTACAGATGTGAAAGATGTAAGAAAGTGAGTGAATTGAACAATATTCAGATATACAGGCAAACATCAGTGCTTAATTATCACTGCACTATTATATTAAAATGAGAATATTCCTCATGAAAATAAATCTTGATAAAACAACACCATATGTTACACTCCTCACTTGATAACCTACTGTTTTAAAATTATTTGCTGTGATTTAAACTTGTCTCATTGCATATGAATTTGTTGAGGACATTTGACTTCTCAAAGATAATTCTCTGTACAGAAAAATTCTGATTCTAGCCTTGTAAAATGTATTTGATCATAAACATTTAAAAATAAGAGTGACTAGATCGATGGCTCGGCGGTTATGGCATTTGCTTGGCATGTGCAAGTACACGGTTCAAACCCCAGCAACCACATACACAACTAAGTGTCAGAGCAACAAAAGCCATGTGAAAACACAATAAAAATTGATTCTCTTTGTCTCTCCTTCTCTCACTCACTGTCCATCTCTCATATATATATATGAAGAATGGTAAATGTTTAGCAATATCAGAATCTTTTAAAGGAATAACAAAAATTATCACTTTGGTTATTTGGAAAAATCCTAGAAACCCCATTTTTTAAAATTACCTAAAGAAATAAATCATTAAGACCTCACTAAACAATAATTATGTATTTTTATACTTGAAAAATGCTAACAATTGAGATTTTTAACTCTTGTCTCCAAAAAAAGGATAAAAATATGAGTTAATGGATATATTAAATTAGCTTGTTGTACACAACAAATAATTATTTTTATTTGTCAACTATAACTTTAAAAAAAAACTGAAAAGTGCAGACTATAAAAAGTAGTGTTGAAAGTGATCCTTGAAGTAATTTCCATTTACTTTGCTGCTTATTTGGTAAAATATATTCATATATTTAGCAAATATAAGAGAAAATTCCAAAATTTATTTAGATTTACAAAGGTTCTGGTATAGACAAAATATTTTTGCAAGAGAAGAAAAAAGTTGGAGGTCTACCTTATCTCATATCATGGTACAATATAGTTGTACAACCAGCAGGGAAACGTACTGTTAGAATGAGGAAAAACAGATCAATGACTCAGACCCAAGGATCCAAACATCTGATTTTCAAAAATTTGTAAAGCTACTTTGAAGACTCTGAGAAATTTTGTTTTTATTACAAGAATTACTGGCACAATTTGAAAATGTTGTGGAGAGAAAAAATGAACATTTTGATCTATGGCACAATATACACATAAATGCATCAGAGTGAAGTGATAGACTAATATGTAAACCTAAACTGTATCACATTTATAGAATGAAATAGGAAAAATCTTTGTGACCTTAGGCATACTTTTTTTTTTTTTTGCAAATGTCTAAAAGCACAACCACCTAACAGAAAATAATGACAAATTGGACTTCAAAGTTAAGAAGCTGTGCTTTGTTAAAGACACTACAAAAGAATAAATGAAAAAATTTGCAAAATATCTTTATATATGCATATTATATATGTATATATATAATGACTAAGAACTTTTATATACCGATGACAACTAACAAATACATACAAAGGAAATAAAAATTAAAATGAACAAATTTGGGGGGTTTGGGATTTAGCTCAGTGGCAGAGTGCTTGCCTAGCAAGCACAAGGCCCCGAGTTCAGTCCTCAGCCCTGAAAAAAAAAAAAAAGAATTTTGAATAGATACTTAGCAAAGGTAATCACATATACAACTTATATGAACTTAAAAGGTGCTAGATATTATCAGTATTCAAAGAAATTCTATTGAAACCCTTCATGAGATAACATTTCATTTATACCACAATGGCTTAAATTTAAAGATCTGGTAAAATCATTTATTGTTAAGGATCTCATATCAACTACAACTTTCATAAATGGATTTTGGAAATGTAAAAATCACTTCAGAGACTGGCAGTTTCTTTTCAAATTAATCAGATATCTAACGGATGATTTTTCAGTTCTGATTCTAATTGTTGTCAATGTGGAAAAGAAAAGAAACTGCCCTCAATAGTTGTATAAGATATTTTTAATAGTCCTTTTCATAAAAGCCCTAAATTAGAATCCATTGAAAGGTCCACCAAAAAGAAAATGGGTAAAGAGATAATGGCACATGAAATAATCAGCAATGATTAAAAACAAACAAATCTCAAGCAGCACAAGAAGGGAAAAAGCCACAGTTTTCAAATCTTTTTTCTCATTTTGTAGGTTGTCATTTCACCCTAAAGATTGTTTTGTTCACTGTGCTGAAACTTTTTAGTTTAAAATCATTTGTCTATTTTTTTTTTTTTCGTTTTCTGTGCTTTACTTGCAAACAAATCCTTTTCCCATCCCAATGTCTGGAAACATTTTCCCTATGATTTAATTTAGTAGTTATTTAGTTGTTTGTTGGTTTCTTGAAAATCTATGGACCTTTTAAAACTATGTTAAGTTAATTGTAGTGGGGGAGAAATAGAGAATCTGTCTGATTCTTCTGAATGTGAGTATATATTTCTCCTACTGTTTACTGAAGACTTCTTTCTCCGATACAAGTTCTTAGCAGCTTTGTTGAAAATTAGCTGGAGATGCTTGCGCTTAATTCTAAGCTGTCTATTCTGTTCCACTGGTTTATGTGCCTGTTTTTATACCTACACCATGCTCTTATAATTATTAGGCTTTTTAGTATTTTTTCAAAGTCAGGTAGTATAATGCTTCTTGCTTTGTTCTTTTTTGTTCAAGATGGTTTTGGCTTCTGTGTTTTGTTTGTGCTTCCATATACATTTTAGGAATTTCCCTATTTCATGGAAGAATGCCATTAGTATTGTGAAGGAGGTCGCATTTAATCATTTTGTAAAATCTGAATGTATGAATAATAATAATTTTTCCAATTCCAGGATATGAGTGACCCTTTCTTGTTTTGTGTGTCTGCTTCAATTTCTTTCATTGTAGGTTTCTAATTTTCATTTAAATTTCACTTTCTTGGTTAAATTTATACCTAGAGGTTTTATTTTTCTTATTTTGTTTTGGTTTTGATAACTATTTGAAATGGGATTCCTTTCATAATTTATTTCTCAACTATGTTGTTATTGGTTTACAAAAACACTACTGATATCTCTATGCTGTTTTCGTATCCTGAAATGTCATTGAATTCATTTATCAATCAATTCATTTATCAATCAAATCCTTCTAGTGAAGTTTTTAGGCTTTTCCTTACTGAAAATCATATCATCTGCCTTAAGGACAGATGTATGTGTGTATCCAGCACATACAAAGAATTAAGAGGAAGTAAGACATACCTGATTAAAAAGTGTGCAACAGATATAGATAGATATTTCATAAAGAATATACACAAATGACTAAGAGGCATATAGAAAAAATGCTCAACATTATTAACAATCAGGAGAATATAAGTAAGAACCACAATGAATTATGACATCACTCCAGTACAAATAGTTATTATCAAAAAGCAAAAGGTTGGGATGTGGGTGTATGTCACTGGTAGAGCACCTGCCTACCATGTGCAAGGCCCTGTGTTCTACCTCCAATAATGAAAACAAACAAACAAGCAATAGCAACATCAAATCGAAAACAAAAGTTAAGCGGTTCTGGAGAAGGGCTGGAGCAGTAGTTCAGCTGTTACAGAGCTCTCCTGGCATGCGCCAGGATCTCATTTCAAACCTCAGCACCGCTTACACAAGGAAGTCTCAGAGCAAGTAAAGTCACATGAAAAACTGAATAAAATTGATTCTTTCTCTCTCTCTCTCCCTCTCTCACTGTTCCTTTCTCTTAAACAAAAAGAAGATGAAGCTATGGAGAGATTGTAGAGAAAAGGGAACTCTTGCACAGTGTGATTCTTCTGGCAAATGTCCTCAAAGGGGAAATCAAACTGTAGACAAATGTTGAAGAACTATAATTTAGCAGCATGATCCTTACTGTCTCTGCATGGTGGCAGTTCTTAATTTCTATCAGCAGAAAAATTCATCAGTTGTGCACTCTCAAAATTCTTTTTATTACTTACCAGATTTAAAAATTTTAGTTTCAGGATGAATTTTTGATTAACCAATTTGAGGTCATGAACAATGTATTGTTTCCTCTTCATCATTAGTAGCCTACTCCCCGTACAGTGTCTGGCAAATACTAACCACACAGGCAGAGTTTTGAATGCTGTGAAGAATAGGGAATGGAAAGTACTGCTTCTTAGGAATAATTATGGACCGAATGGCTTCCCTCGCCAAATCACACGTGGATGTTTCAACACCAGTATGCCTTTGATTGGAAATAAGACTCCAAAAGAGATAAAATTAATTGAGTTTATTTTAATGATGGGGTCCTAATTCAACAGGAATAGAGTCCTCATAAAAATAGAGGCATCAAGTTGCACACATAGAAAAGAAATTCTTATGAGGACACAGATAGAAAGTATCTTCCTGAAGCACCCAGATCTTGGACTTTCAGCCTCCAGAAGTATAAGAAAATGTATTTAGTTTGTGTAACCATCAAACTCTGTGCTTTTTTGTTCTTTCAGTCCTCGCTGAGTAACACAGGAATGGGCATACAGATGAACACACAATATATATATATGGTTGTACAGGTACCATGTCTATGATTTTTAGAGATACCAAAATTTTTATCCATTCTTCTGTCAATAGACAGGAAATTTTCATATTTTAGCTGTTGTGAATAATGTGGCAGAAAACCTGGAAGTTCAGATAGCTCTGTGATATACAGATTTCATATCTTTCATCTCCTTTCACCAGCTGTGACATTGCTGGATCATTTGATGTTGATTATATTTTTAATCTTTTATTTTTTCTTTTGAGTCAGGTTTCACTAATTTTACCAAGCTCCTATCAAACTTGGCTCAAGTAATCTTGCCTCAGCTTTCCAGGTAGATGGGAATACAAGCATGTGCCACCAAAACTGGCTTATTAATTTTTTGAGGAAACTCCATTCTGTCTTGTATATTGCCTATACCAATATAGCCATTGGTATAGCACTTCCCCACCCTCATTTATTGTTGACTTTTAGATACTAGCCAACAGTGTGACTTGATATCTCAGTGTGGCTTTGATTTGCATTTCCTTGATGAGCAGGGATACTGAGCATCTTTTAACATGGTTTGAGAATATTTTCATGTTTTCTTTGAAAAAAAATGACCACTTAGGGCCTTTGTCCATTTTCCAGTGGGGTTAGGTTTTACTTTTGTTATTGAATCATATGAATGCCTTCAATATTTTTAAATTTGTCCGTATATATCTCCATTCCTTAACAAAATGATTTACAAATACCTTCTCTCATTCTTTAGTTTACTATTGCTTTTTCTTGATTTATTTGATGTGCATACACATTTTAACTTGATGTAAATCCACTTTTTTGCTTTTGTTACTTGTGTGTCTGATGTTGTTTCCAAGAAATTTAAAATAAAAAAATAATAAACTAAAATAGCAAAGTTACTGAGAATCAAGATTGTGATGCCACTTTACATCCATGATTCCATTAACTACTATATGATAAGAGCATTTTTTCATTTAATATAGGTGAAATCTTAGGAATGAAGAATGTGACTATATGACTGTTTATGTCATTACAGATATATCATCAAAGTCACAAAAGTTATATTTTGCAAAAGCCAAAATTATTAGATAAGCATATCTGACTCAAATGTCCCTGTTTTAGGGATTATATTATACACAACTGCTGTATCTGTACTTCATTCATTCTCTCATCTTTCAATCAATTTTCCTTAGAGAAAATCATCATATTGTCCCTAGCACCTGCAGTCACATCCTATGGCCAGGGAGAAGGAACAGAGTTCCACTGCTACAGTTGTTCTATCTGCAGAGTGAACCTTGAATCCACTTCCCATCTGAGATGAGGACATGTGGCGTACAGTGCTCCCTATTTGTAGACAATAATTTCATAAATCACATTTTCATAAGTTATTCAACATTGATTTCCTTGTTTACATAAAGACCAAGGTTTTGGACTAAAAGCTAGTCACTGCTTTTCTTCAGTAAGAATTGAAATCCAGGTCTGAAGCCATTGCTCAGTGCATGGAGCACTTGCCTGGCATGTGCAAGTCCCACGTTCAAACCCCAACACAGCATACACAACTAAGTGTCTGAGAAACAAAGACCAGATAAATAAATAAAATTGAGTCTCTCTTTCTTCTCTCTCTCTCTTTCTTTCTCTCTCTCTCCCTCTCCCTTAAAGAAAAAAAAATTAAAATCCATATCAACCATGATGAAAAAGGACTGAAACTTAATACATAAAATCTTCATATTCACATGCTAAATATTTTATTCCACCATTTGTTTGAAAATATTTCTAATATTCATAAAAGATTAATTATTCTGCTTATGCTTTAAAACAATGCTGTATTCTCATAATGAACATCACTTCTGAATAGATTTGTGAATCATTTTCCCTAGGTATTTACATGTCCAGAATATAAAATGGTGCATTCTGTACATTCATGCTATAGAGATTTATTTGAGTAGATATAAAAATTTTATGAAGCTAACTCCTTTTTGTGCCAAGTTAGCATTTTTTCTTTAAAATTGTTCATACTTTGGAGGCTGTTTTCAAACTTTCCATTTTCTTACCAATTTATAATATTTTTTACACAATCATGAAGATAGACTTTTAGATTAACTTAAAGCTCTTGGATTCTATCAAAATGGAAATGTGCTAACATATTTTAGTGTTGTTTTCAGAAAATACATATATTTATGCAAGTTATTTTGCCCTTTATACTCAAAAATTATGGATGCTTGTATATCTTATAAATCTATTCATTTTGCAGAATTATATACTGAGATAAAATTAAATATATCATGACCCGTTGAAATGTGTTGTCATTTTATTTATATGTTTCTCTTGGCAGCATTAACACATCTTATTATGATATTGAAGATCTTTTTTAAAATGAGGAAATATTTTATCAGAATCAAAATGTATATTTGAAGTATGCATCAAACAGGATGATAAATCAACATTAATGCCAAAATAACTGGATCTTCTGGCTAAAACACAGAACTAATTAATTTGAGAGTAGAATGAGCTTCTAGGCACCTAAAATTAAAGAGCTGGAACCTGGAGATGACACTTACCTATCAATAAAACTAATAAAAGTATGCCTAAGTTCTACACTTAAAACATAAAACATAACCACTTCACACTGTTCTTTGCACAAAACAATAATATTCCCAGAAGTAAAACATTAAGAAACCATGAGCAAATACTGAAAGGTAGAGAAAAAAAACCACCTAAGAACTGGTGGATTTTAGGAACATACCAGTGAAGTCCTTTTGTGTTTGTTTTCTGTTTTGTTTTGGGGTATTTTTGCTTCTCACAAGCATGAATTGATTGAATCAGTAAGTAAACAGCAAATCAAGTACTCTTCAGTCCCCCATTTATAGTTTATTAAAATTTTTATAAAGTTATGAAATTATTCAAGAGGAAAAATGGTATACAGATACTTCTGATAAGAATCATCATGTCAAGTGAAATAAGTGAAACTCAGAATGTCAAGGATCCTTTCTTTTTTCTGAAATACAGAAGCTAGAGAGGAAAAAGAAAAACAATGATAGGGATGGATCTCCTGAAAATCAAAGGTAGACCAGAGGAAAGGGTGAGAGGCGAGGAGAGAAAGGGGAAATTCTGAAGAGTGACAATGGCTAAATTATCTTATTATATTGTGTGCATATACAAATATGGAACAACAAATTCCATCCACATGTGCAATTATAATGCACCAATGAAAATTTGAAGAAAAAGAATATCTAATATGGCATTGCATGAATAATTATTTGAATATGGTCTCTCTCTCTAATCAATAAATTATGAAATAAATCACAATATTATGCCACTTTACTATTACCAGAAAGAAACAAACCATCAAAAACTATCATAGATGTGAAGCAATTTGTCCTCTCATAAATTAATTTTAGGAATTTAAATTGGTACAAGCTCTGTGAATAAACCATATGGTGGCATCTACTAAAATTGAGCATACACATTAAAACGGAGTTCAGCAATTCTGCTTTCAGGTACATATCCTAGAAAACTGCATGTGCGTATTTATCAAAATGTATACATTTTCATAATACCAATGTGTACAATGGACTCAAATTCGAAATAAAATACGTTTCAACAGTTTAATAGATGACTGAATTGTGGTATGTTTATGGTATAATACCTACAAAAAGTAGAATGAATGAATGATCACTGCTACAAAAACATAAATGAATGTCATGAACATAATGGTACCAAGTAGAAAGGTTAGGAAGAGGTTGGAGCTCTAGTCTTGGAAACATTGCTAACATATTAATTTAGACTCTACTGCAGGTAATGGGGATCTAATACACTTTTTCCAAGAGAAAATCAAAATGTTGATAGAAAGAAGCTTCCTGTGAAGTTAATGTTCTAAAATTCCAATGAAATAAATATCTGAAAAACCTAATCTTAATCTATGATGTTATAAATTATAGCTATAAAAGATAGTAGATAGCTATCCTCAAGGGCTTTTAATTCCTAAGAGTTTCTGGTGTGCTGCTAATGTTCTTTGTCTTGAGTATTTTCTGGCTACATGAAGTATTATTTCTGAGAATATTTATTAAGTGGTACATTTATGATTTGTGCAGTCAATTTTAATGAAGTAAAATTTATATTTTAATATTGAATTAAAGTATTGAGTCTCTACCACCATAATATTTACAGTGGTGTCACTAACAGAAAAAGATTGAAATAAACATATTGATGATAAATTTCTGTTTAGGAAGATATGATGAACAAGTATGTTAGGGTAACCAGCTAGCCGGGAGCTTTCAGTATGTCACATCCAATAACAAGGATGTGTTTCAGAGGACATGGAGAAAATTGATTTTTTTAGGAAAGTGATTATATTCAATAGCGTAATAGAAGCAATAACTTTCATTTGAATATCCAATTACTGGTAAACCTAATAGATTAAAATTTATGTGTTTTTATCCACCTAAAACATAAATTAAATCAAACCAGTTTTGAATTACCATTTGATTTTAAATAATGCTATACTTAAATAAGTGAAAGTTTATTTTTTATTTGAATGAAATGAAAAATTGTTTCACCTTCATGTTATGTGGCATGATGTGGTCAGGAAATGCTCTGTGGTAAGGGTAGGAAATGAGCAGATGACTAAGAGGCATTCAGATGTTCAGACAGTTAAGGAGTTGAGTAAACCATTGTCCAACAATCTTTTTATGTACATTTCTCCTTTCTTTCCATTTCCACTCTCTCCCTCTCTCCTACTATTATTCCTTCTTTGCTTCCTTCTATTTCCCTCTCCTCTCCTGTTCTTAAAAATGTAATCTTGGCATATTGTTCTTTAATCACAATATGAAAACAATGACAGCAACTACCCCATTATTAGTGTTGTCATAAATGAGATATAAACATTAAGGTACTCTGCAGAGATCCTCTTTTTAATAACCCTCAAGATACTTTACCTAATTAAGTCATTTATTTATTTTCATTTATAAGACAGAGCCAGGCATACAAATCTGAAGGATGATAAGTAAACAAATTTGGTTATAGGAACAGCTCATAGTGAAGAAGAGAGTTATATGAACAGACTGTTCTGGTTTAGATTGTTAATGCTTGGGAAAGAAGTAGGGTCATTTAAATAAAAAATGAGTTCAATAAAATAGAAATGGTCATACATTTAATCTATTTTTACCAAGAGTCTAAACCTTCCAAGAGCGTATTAATTTTTCAATCAATAATAAATCAAGGGTTGGAGCGGTTGCTCAGTGGTTACGACACATGCCCAGCATGCGCGAGAACAAAGGTTCGAACTCCAGCAACACATATACAACAAAGTGTAGGAGAAATGAAGGACACATGAAAAACTAAAGCTAATTCTCTATCTCTCTCTCACTGTCCCTCTGTCTTTGAAAAAAAATATTCAATGAAGAGGAACAGTATTACATATTCTAAAATACATTGAAATAAGTCAAGGTGAGCACAATTGCATGGAATTTTATTTCACATGATACAAATATCATATCCAGTGTATATACACTTGATAGATTTTCTTTTCTTCTGTGAAGTCACTTTTTGATTGACACACTGTGGGTTTCACTATGCCATATTTGTACATGCACATAAAAATTTGATCAGTCTCCTTTCTGTCGACTCTGCTTTTTCCATATTGTCAGAGATAATTTTCTAAACCAAAATTTGTCTTTGTGATGCTTTGACCAAACTTTGGCTTACTTCTAATGTTTGGAAAGAAGAGGCCTATGTTTGCTACTTTATTCTCATCATATTTTTCCTATGGTAAAATGCTTCTGGAAATTACATTGTTCAAATTTCTCATTTTGAAAATCAAATATGCAGTAAGAAAACACAAAATAGTTATAAAGTTTTGTCTGCTGTTAACTGATCTGCATGAGAAATACCACCTTGTCTATGTTTTTCATAACACCTTTCAAATAAAGGGCTCAGCTCTTCCTTATAATAAATATTCTAACATTGTATTCCTTATTCTACTATTACTTGAAAAATTCAGAGTAAAAAAAATATACCATAAGCTATGCTATGGATAATGGCTAAACTCAAAGTCACACAGGATGGCTTTTGATCTTGAATCCAAAACACCTGATCATTTCAATCACAAGTCCAGGAAACTGCCTTGTGTTATGACAACATGCAATCATCCCGTTCCTCAGAATATAACTTCTCTTTAATCAGCCATCATTAAAGGATTAAGTTACACACAGACACATAAACGCAAACAAACACGTTCTCTAATTTGAACATTCCAAATTGGTAGATGCAGCAGGGCAAAGTCAGTTGAGAACACTCGCAGTCTGCCTACGCGCTGCTTATCACGTTAAAAATTGGAACTGCATGACTTTGGCAGTTCAGTATAGGAGGATCATTTTTTCTGCTGGTTGTTTAGGGTAGGCCATACTGGAAGGGGCTGTGAATGTCAATCTGAAGGGTTTGTACAAAGTCTATTAAGAGTTGTATAATACCTATTAGCAATGGAGAGAGCTGGAAGTTTAAATTAGGAAAAGGAATAATAAAAAAGATATTTTACAGTTACGAATACCACATTTGAGATCTCACTACTTACTTGATCGTGTGCTTGATACTAGGGAAAATGAGCAAGATTCTATCTCTATCATTTTGACAATTAATTTGAGTCTGGAGCAAAAACATAAATTGACATATTGGGAAATAATACATTATGTGGTATAAAATATGTACACTAGAAGTCACAACTAGCTAAACACAGGAGAGCTGGGAAAATATTCGTTGTTTGAGATTAATTTGTAAGTCATGTGAAGAATAGAGTGGAATACAGATAAATAACTCATTTCACTTACACAAATGTGAGTTGATATTTATCTGGGGCTGTGATAT
Organism: Aplodontia rufa; assembly: GCA_004027875.1. NCBI lineage: Eukaryota > Metazoa > Chordata > Mammalia > Rodentia > Aplodontiidae > Aplodontia > Aplodontia rufa. Next base: position 26,791 of record PVKS010012883.1, read on the forward strand.
TGTAATCATAACTTTGTGAAATAAATGGGATATTTTGTTACTATTATGTTTCTATTTTTATTTCCAGAAACAAAAACTTATAATTTTCATCTCCTGCCTCCTTTCTCCCTTCTGTCAGATAGCACTTCTAACGAAGTGTACAGTTTTAGCTTCATTATCATTTAAAGTTCAGGAGTCATTTTTACAAAATGCTAAAACATATTGGGGCTCAATTCCTGGGGCTCAGTTGTTTACCATTTTAGAATAATTTGCTGCCGTGCTAAGACCTGGCTCACTTTTCAGATTCCATCATAAGTGGACAGTGTTTCACAATCACATTTGCAGAGTTAGCCACACCTTTCTCAGGGATCAGTTCACACTTTGCATTTCTCATTTATGATCCATTTTTTTCCCAGTGTCCTTAAGGCATTCTGCCCCAGTGCTGGGATGAAAAATAAAGGCCCTATATGCAGTTAGTTACAATACTTTGTATTGGAAGACAGAAAAAAATGAAATCATTGATCTTTCTTTAAAACAAGTAGACAAGGGTCGAAGATCCTTATTTAGTGTGGGAGGATGCTATTAGATGTGGTGTTCAGCACAAAACCCAATGAGGAATTAAAATTTAATTCAATTTACTAGGAAGGAAAATGATGTTCTAGGAAGAGTAACCAGTTGAGATAAAAATTATCTCTTTAAATAACTTAGGCGTAGCTGTTGGTTGGAGCAGGGGAAGTGAATGATAAAGTTTGAAGATGCAGGCACAGAGTAGGCAGTTTAGACTTTACAGGTGGGATTATTATGTAATATAGCTTATTATAAACTACAAGTTTATTTCTATTTTCCTATTATTATTATTACTATTTACTGCTGGGAATTGAACACAGGAGCTACATCTCAGTCTATTTTTTCATTTTAAGACAAGGTCTCACTAAGTTGCTGAGGGTCTTATTAAATTGTTGACGATGGTCACAAACTTGCAATCCTCCTGCTTCAGGCTTCTAAGTGGCTGGGATTACAGGTGTGCACCACTGTGCCTAGCTTCAAGTATAATTATTAGTAACGCCTCTTTTTATGCTTAATGGTGCCCTAACCCAGAGGAAAAAAATATGTAGTGCCTTAATAGGTAGGACATGGCAAGAAGTTAGAAATGTAGTTGACATAGAATGAGAAGCCATTGAAGGACAGTGTTTACACAACTTTGTAAAATTTTACTTAAGGAATTATATAGAGATAGATTAAACAGGTGGACAGGGAGATGAGCAGAAAACTTAGTAGTAGTACGTTGACCAAGTAAGAGAGGATGGAAGCTCGGCCCAGGAAAATGTCAGAATATAGAAGAAAGCTGAACATATTTGAAACACTACTTACCAGGAAGAGTTTATTGGTTTCACATGAATGAATATGGGATAATAAAATGTAATATAATGTTTCCACTTTGTGACATCACTTTGAAATGTATATTTCTGTGTTAGATTATAAAATGAAATACCAGCATATATGCTCATAGTCCTACAAAGAGTGTTTTCCTTCTGCACATCTAAAGAATGAACTTGTCCTAAATCATCAGGACAGAACATCAGAAAATAATTTAAATATGAAAGAAATTTGATTAAATAAAAAAACTGTTCATTTCATAACAGAGGTAGGGTAAAATATTTTAATTAATCCATCCATTCTCTCTTAACACTTTTCCATTTCTTCCCCAGGCTTCAAAGAATTTTTCTGATGCTTCTTCTACTCTGCTCATTTACTTTTCTCTACGCATGAAGAAGCAGCCATTTATACCTTTTTAGTCTCCATTTTTTCAAGTGACTGGTTTCATGGAAGTGTATTTGCTTTTCCTATGCCTAAGGCTCATTTCTCATATGTAGAGTTTTGTAAATCATGGATGATGTTTATCAGATGCTTGTTTATAAGCAGCTTCCCATCTTTTCATGACTTCCTGATTTATGATATGCTTTTTTTATTCGAGATGCATATGCAAGAGAAATGATTTGCTGTGTTGTATATTGAAAACTTGCATTGCCCAAATCTGAAAACTATAATTTTTATACAAAAACAGGCCACAAGATAAAAATTCAGAAGAAATGTTTTTAACCAGAAATAACCTTAACTTGTCTATTAGTCTCTGAGTATTAATTTCATTTGGAGACAAATAGAGAAAATAAGAATATCATTCCTTACTTGAGGAGGCTTTTTTGACAATGATTAATGTGATATGAATACTATGAAAAGGCACTGTAAAACTGCAATTTTCAGGTGACCAAGGTAAGTACAATGTCCTAATACTGTACTAATTAGATGGAGTTTTGCACACTAAAAAATGGAGCAGAACTGTCATTATTATTTAGTATTCTACATAACAACGACCAGGATTAAAATGTAGAGCCAAACTATTACTTCATGAGAACTGCTTCATTGTATTGTGCAAGAAATATGGGATCTCACTTAACTTTACGTTTGAAAGAGGAGAGACTCTTTTAATCTAAATGAAGGTTCTATTCAATTTTCTACTCCATTTTATATAAAGAAGAAATGGCTGACATCTTAAGTACAAGACTGTCCAAGCATCAGGGAGCACAGAGATCAGCAGTAGACTTGTTCTACTCAACCAGGAGCAAATGTCAGAATCCTTTCTCACATAGCACATGCCATGGACTCTTCCCTTGGGATGGTGCAGAAAGTAGAATCAAAATCACTTCAGTTATCAACATTGTGTTCTCCCTAGCAAGTTCACTTAGTTTGAATCCTGGCTTCCTTTATTAACTCATTAAACTCTAGGGCCTTGGCTTCTTAATCTATAATATGAACACCCAATGTTGTATTGGCCTAATACTGACTTTGTAATTTTGAATCCTTACGTGGCCACCTGTAACCAAATTTTGAAAGTAACAAATGGTAATCTAATTTATCATGCTATTCTTGTTTATAACAAATAGCTGAGCTTCAGTCAATCATAGGGTGCCAACTAATAGGATGACATTCAAATACAGCAAATGCTGATCTGCAGTCAATCAAGTTCTCTCTCTTTGTCTCTGTTTTCTGGACATATATTCTCCTGACCAAACAGAAGCAGTTTTCTGACCCTCTTGCTCTTGAATATTGCCTGATTCATTAATTATTTCTTCTCAACTAAACTCTTAAATTTGATTTCTCTAAATTTCCATTTTATAAATTCAAGGTACTGTGATTTTTTAATCTATAAAATGAATACCACAATGGTAACAACATCACCAGATTTTTATGAAGATTAAATGTTAACTGATGATTTGTTTCTTCCTAACAAAAAAAATGAAGATTTCTTTTAATTAAATATTTTAAAGGAGAAGAGAAATAAAAGGCATTCTGGGAACATTGATTATAAGAAGCAAAAACATATTGGCTTTTTGTTTTATTTTTTATTGTATTGACAAATTTTCAGAAAGTTAATGGCTTGAACAAGTCAAATTATTGTCCTCCAATATTTTACAATAGAAGTCCCACACATTTATTGGTGGGCTAAAATCAAGGTGTTGTCAGATTGTTTCTGTTTGCAGGCTGCAGGTGAGATTCCCTTTCCTGTATTTTCAAGCTCCTATAGATAAACTACTTTCATATTCTAACCAGCAGTGTTGCACAGTTTTGTACCTTTCCTCCATGCTCAGGTCTTCCACTGACTTTCTGACTGTTTCTTGCTCTTTAAGAATCTTTGTAATTACATCAGGCCTCCTTGAATAGTACAGTATAATCTCTCTCTTATCTTTAAAGCAGCTAATTAGCAATCCTAATTTCATCTTCAAGCTAAATTCCTCTTTGCATTGAAGCATAACATATTTACCAGACTGGGTATTGGAATGGGAATGTCTTGGAACAGCCATTGTTATACCTACTCTATTTTATACAATAAGGCAGGTCTTTGCATCCCAGGTATTATGATGTGGATGTGAGGTGTCCCCCAAAAACTTCTGTGTGAGACATGCAAGGAAGTTTGGAGGTAAAATGATTGAATTTTGAAAGTGTTAACCCAATCCGTGAATTAATAAGGATAAACTGAGTGTTAATTGTAGGCAGGTAATGTGTGGCTAGAGAAGGTGAGTCCTTTGGAATGTGACTTTAGGGTTTATATTTTGTCCTTCTTGTCCTTTTAGCTTTTTCCTGGGTGCCATGTTTCCAGCTGCTATCCTGTGCCACATTCTTCCACCTTGAATCCAAAGGGAATGGAGCCAGGGGTCCATAGACTGATATCACCCGCCACAAATAAACTTTTCCTCCTTAAATTTGTTCATGTCAGGTCCTTTGGTCACAGCAGTGAAAAAGCTGACAAAAAGATTAGGCAATTTCTCAACATTTAGAAGGCATAGTGTTTTCATTTTGCAGATTGCATCATGAGCTAAAACTGGCATTTTGTGCAAAGTTGTATTCACCACAGATATCTATTATTCTTCTGTGAGGTTTCTTTAGGATCCTGCCATCATATCTTCTTCATAAAGTTTCCTCTAATTTGTGAACAGTAAGTTCAGAATCCAATACTCTTGAATATGAATAATAAATTGAATGATGTCTTCAAAAAAGGATCCATGTATTTCATTGATCTCATACTATCTAGGCTACAAAATCCCTTTGTGTCAAATAAGAATTTAGATAGATAGACAATATGAAGAGATAGACAGAAGATTGATGGGTAATGACAGATTAGATGATAGATGAATTGGAGATTATAGATATAGATAGATGATAGGTAAGTAGACAGATAGATAGATGATAGATAGATGATAGACTGTAGCCGTAGCTATTGGTGTATGACTGAAACTAGATCACAGTACAAATTCTGATTTCAGTTTAGAGAAAACAAATAAGCATTGACTTTTTATAGACTTTTTAGGAGATTCTATGTTGCAATAGGCACATAAGGTAAATTCAAAATACATAATAAGAATGATATCTGTCATAAAATCACAAAGACACTGAGATAGGGACTACTTCAATAAACTGAAAGATGAATGTGTTTGTATCTTTCAGAAATTGAAACTGTGAATCCTAGCTAGATACACCCTCCATTCTGATTTCTACTATCATCTTAATTTATTTTGAAATGATAGTTCTTTCCATTGTTTAGTTTTACGTGTGGTTATTCTCTTCAACTCCAGGAATCTCACTTCAGTAATTGATTACCACCACCACACTTAAAGTGCCTACTTCACACCACAATGAAAATATGATTGTAAATTATTAAAAACTCTGAATCTAAGAACCAAACTATAGAACTTAGTAGAACCAAATGTACTTAAAATTAGCTTAATTGAATATTTGGTAGTAATATAAGTAAAAATAGAATAAAAGTATGTTCATTTTTATGGTAGAATCATAGACCAAAGCTTATCTTCATAGAACTTATGTGTTGATATCCTTGTCCATTGGAACTGTTTAGAGATAGGCAGGGAATGCAATTACATTAAATGAAGTTGTAAGGGTAAGACGATAATGTGATAGGATTTGTAGTGTTATTAGAGGGGGAGAGTAAGAGATGACTCCTCCATGAGCACTTATCAGTGAAATACCTCTTGGACTCAGTGAGAAGGAAGCTCTGTGAAAACCAGGAAAATAGCCCTCACCAGACACTATCTGTCATGGTACCCAATCTTAGACATTCAACCTCCAGAGCTGTAAAGGAATATATTTCCACTGTTTAAATTATTCAATATTTTGTTGGTGGCCTGAGGAGGTTGATAACATATGAAATATAAGCAAAATCCATATAAATATATATATTGGCATAACATATTTGGTATACACACATATATTATATTTACTACATTTAAGATATACTTATAAATAATTATAAAGAAAGTAAAAATTTAAATAAAATATATATTAGACAAGAGAAAGGATTTAGAGGTAGAGCACTTAGCTGGCATGTATGGGGACCTGGATTCAATCAAAAGCATCGCATATACAACTAAGTGACAGAAAAATATACAAAACTAAGTGACAGAAAAAATATGAAGGAACATTTTTTCTCTATCCTTTCATTTGTGGAAGGTCATCTTGTTTGGCTCTATTGCTTAGCTATTGTGAATTGTGCTGCCATCAGTATTGATGTTGCTGCAGTACTGGAGTATGCTGATTTTAAATCCTTTAGTTATATACTGAGGAGTGAATAGCTGAGTAAAATGATAGTTCCATTCCTAGTTTTGTGAGGAATTTCTATACTGCTTTCCAGAGTACTTATACCAATTTGCAGTCCCACCAACAATGTATTCTTGATAGTTGCCATTTTGAGTGGAGTGAGATGAAATTTCAATGTAGTTTTAATATGCATTCTCTAATTGCTAGAGATATTGAATATTTTTTCATGATTTGTTAATCATTTATGTTCTTTTTAATCAATTTTATATTTAAACTGTATTCAAATTCATGTGATTAAAAACTTTAAAACTCACAAAGTATTATGCTAGAATTATTGTATAGGGATAATATATTTAAAATACTACAATTTTCATAAGACTTATGTTATTATTCATGGTACCCGATCAAGACTTTTTCAACTCTATAAATAATGCTTTAGCAAAGATTAAGAAAAAATAAAATGAGTTTCTTTCCAGAATTGTTTTTAAAATCCTGAAGTCTGGGCTGGAGTGGTGGCTTAGCAGTTTTGGTGCTTGCCTGGCATGCACAAGGACCCAGGTTCGAAGTCCACCACCATATACAAAACTAAGTTATTGGAGAAACAAAAAGCAATTGAAAAAACTAAATAAAATTAATTCTTATACCCCCCTTTGTCTCTCTCTTACACACTGTCCCTCCCTCTCTTAAAAAAAAATCCTGTAGTCTTAGGAAACTCTGGGTAAAAGAGAGGTTTTGGCAGAAACATAAGCGATGAAAAAAAGCACCCCTAACTCTCAATGCTTCTCTTCACTGAAGTAAAATACTATGTAGGTCTATAGAGAAGAAAAATGGAGAAGAGATGATATGATAAATTTGTTGCTTGGACTTGACTGGAGAAGTCCCAGCTCCTGTTTCTTACCCTGGGGTAGCAGGAAGGTGGTGATGGAGTGAGGTACATGAAATAAATGTAGACTTACAAACTTTACAGAGTCCGACAGTTATTTCTATGTCAATCATACTGGGTATAAAATTAGACCTGAATAAATTGCAGCACTCAAATTAATGCTGTTAAAAGAGTCCATGCTCTACATTACTTCTACTATGTTTGGTTTTTATTCTGGCCAACTAGCTGCTTTGTTCATGAGATGACTGGGTAAGCCCTGAATTAGGTGGAGAAGGAATGAGAAGTATTAAGATTGGGTTAACATTTCCACTAGGTTAGTGAGAGTATTAATGTATTTTTATAACAGGGTTTTGTTTTATGTGCATTCGTAAGACGTATTTCAAAGAAAATCTAACTTTAAAAACATCAGTGAAGTAATTGAAAAAGCACTTCATAAAGGAGGTTATAAAATACATGACAAATATATAAATAGGTGATCAATTTTATTAATCAAAATGTTATACCAGGGACTGGAGAAGTGACTCAACATTTATAGTGCTTGCCTTGCATGGATGAGGATGTGGGTTCAAACCCTGGCACCATGTACAACTACATGCTGGAACAATGAAGGGCACATGAAAAACTAAATAAAATTGATTCTCTCTGTATCTCTCTCTCACTGTCCCTCTATCTTTAAAATAAAAAAACAGTTCTCTACCAGTACAACCACACAAGAATGTGAACATCCTGCTGTGAACATAACACTTCAACAATTTCTATGCATGGCTAATGGGAACTTAAATTAGCACAATAAGTTTATAAAATGATTTTGCATTGTGTAATAAAGATATACATATATATGTACGTATGCACAAATACATGAAACAAACGCACACACACAAACATAATAGTGCAATGTAATTAGTAAGCATGATTTATAATAGTACAATAATTTTTATTAACCTTATTAACATAATGTGTAATGAGAGTAAAGAGACACAAGAGGGTATATTTTGAATGGTTCCATTTATAAAGTACAAAACACAGGAAAAATAGGCAATGTTATAATTGAGGAAACTGGTTAACATAAGGAAGGAAAGAACAAAAAGATACCCTGAGGCTCTGCTAGCACAATCATTTAAAAATTTGTTACATTTTTCTGATTATCTGAAATTAATTTTTATACTTAATGATAATTTTGATTTCCTATATAAGTAATATATTTTAATGCATCATTTAAAAATAAAACAAAATTCAGATTTTATTTATTGAGAAACAGAGAATGTTCATGTAAATGCTTTTCAGTTTTAAGGATGTCTATAGTAAGATGGACTCAGTTGAGAACTTAACCCTTTGTATAACATCCATCATGGACCAGTTGTCTACATTAGTAGTTTCAGTTCTTTAGTCTTCAATGAGATTAAGTGAAAGCTATAACAAAGGTACATATTGTGCATTTGCAATACACAGGACTTCTTTAAGACATAAAGCTTCACATGAAGTCATTGTCTTCTGGTTATGACAGATAACTGAGGAAGCAAACTCTATACCATGGGGTTCATGTTATATTTAGCTATTCTATCCTTATATTATTATTTTGCACACTGATTTTATCTTTTGGAATAACTTATTTAATAAACGAAAACTTGTAATTTCTATGGGTTAAACCAATCTTAGATCTGATTCTATTGCTGGCTTTAATGAGGAGCATTTCTACTTTGATTCTCATGGAAATCTGCAGCTCCTTCATCCCAATCAAGAATAAGAAGCCCGTTTTAGTTAGAGATCTTCCCACCAGTCTGTGAAGTATGATAAATGAGGATAGAACTATTTAAGATTCTGACACAGATATTGTTCCTCCAACACAGAAAGAAGGACAAATATGAATTTTTTCTTTCTTTTTTCTTTTATTTAGTGCTATTTTTAGAGAAAGAATAATTGAAGTCACTTAAGACTATACATTTTCCATTTCTTCCCTTGAGTGGTAGATAGCTTTCCCAAATTAGCTCACATCCTTTGATTTTTCCAAGAAGTTGGAATTAACACTCAGCTCTTTTCTCTTAGTTACAAGTTCTTAGGTTGACACTAAAGTAACTGACACCAGATTTATACCTAAAGGAGAAGTGATTTTTTATAATGAGAAGACTACAGGTAAGGACTTATGGAGGAGTGAAGCAAAGCACCATATAGAAGATAATTCTTAAGGTGTCTTGCATGTTCAAAGAATTAAATAATAAATCTATAAGCTCTGTTTCACTAAAATTCCTACCTTATATACTTGATTTTTTCATGCTAATATCATTTTATGCTGTGTTTATTTCCATAACATGTGTCCCTATTAACATTTAAATCATATCTGTCATAGTGTACAGATATTGCATGATAAAGGTGCATTTATATTCTTGTCTGGATTTTTAAGTAGAGACACAAATCTGAAACTTAATAGTAATTAATATCATGATCATCAGGATTGACAAAGCAATAAGTTAATTCTAACACTTGGAACATATGTTAATATAAATTAGAAAAGAAAAAAAAAGCTTATTAACTAAAGCAGAGTATTGTACTACACACTATGCCATGAGAGTAAAGAATTGTCTTGGGACTGGAGGGGCAGTTTCAAAAAGATTTCATCAATTTCAAAATTAAAATAAGTTCACATCTTCTGACTTGTCAATTCTCTATCACCATGATGTTGCAAACACAACCATTCTAATGAAAAAGAAGAAAACGGTATGTCATAAAGAATGTTTTATCATTCTTATTAGTGAAACCAGAGTTTTGGGATGAAACTCAATTGTCCATTTCTACTGGCTAGTGGGACCAGAGTTTATTCTGCTTTTATTGGCAGATGGGATCTTCATAAAGAGCCAACCTCTGCAGCTGAGAAGTGTTACAGCTCTTAATGGTAGGCTGTGCTCTCCAGTGTTGCAGCAGACCTTATCAGCTCACTGTCAATATATTATTTCTGGGTTCATGAATTTAAAGAATGAAATTCACAGACCAGAATGAATGAACAGAAGAATGATTTATTGAAGAAATGGAACAGAACTCGTACACTTCAAGAGGGGACCAATAGGAGGTTTTCTCCACCTGAGTATGTTAATCTAGGGGTTTATATATCACTTGGGTCAATACTATTGCTGTAAACTTTTGCATATCAAGATTCCAGAGAAGTACCAATGTTATTGATTTAAATTTATGCTGATTAATATTCAGAAAAGCACTAACACTATTGGTTCAAACTTACACTAATTCAGATTTGGAAACCTACTAATGCTATTGGTTAGTACTGAATTCCAGTCAGGGTTTCATTTTCTCCCTATTTCTCTGGGAAAGGGAGGTTGAGGCCTGAATTGTGTATGTTCAGTGGCATGGGTGGGAAGAGGTAACAGAATCTGGAGCTAGCTGCAGTGTACTTGGAGCAGGATTTTGCAGCAGGTATTTGTATGGTACACAGATCTGGCCACCAAAACATGACAGTGGGCCTTGGCATGCCTTGACTAGACTGGGTGCTGGCTCACTGGGCCTCAGGCCCACTGCACCTGCATGGCAGATTCCTTGCAGCCAGGGCTGTGCTTACTGCCTATAGCTTAAATCCATGTGGGCCTCCACTCTTAAGACTTGATGTTCCACTACTTTGCTACCTCTCCTTGGTAGGGACCAGTTGGCCAGCTGCACGACTTGGGTGCCAGGGAGCCCTGTAACTATTTTATTCTAGAAAGTTATTTTATTTCATTTATCCAAATTAGATGTGAACATTTCTAAACTTCATTTTAAATTTTGTAGTTTTATATAGTAGATTGAAACCAATATCCATTGTTCTTGTCTTTGTGTACCCTCTCCTCCACTGCTAGTTTGTAAGTGCATTGATGCCACAGTCTATGTCTACCACTGGGTCTTAAGGATAAATGGAGTTTTACAAAATGTAGTTTTTTATTAAAACAAAGTTAGAATACATCAGGATTTTTGAGAGAGTAGATTTTGGAAGAAAACAATCATGTCTTTGATCTTTCATTTTTCTTTTCCTGTGGGACTACAAAAATGGTGAAAAATAAAAAAAGTGATTTAGTAAGTGCTGACATGAATTAACTTTCTCTCATGTCTTCACCTATGACTAGAAGATGAATATTTTCTCCTTTTCTTTTTTTATATAGATCCAGAGAGATCTATTTCCTTCTACATAACCACCTACTGCATCCTGAAGTAAAGGAAAAATAAAAAAGTTGAAAAGAAGATAAAATAATTATAGTGCCTTCTTTTTCTTATTTTCCCTACAATCACTCTTATTTTATAAACTTCTCTTCCTTTTGGTTAATACTTTTAATACCAATGGACATGTTAAAAATATTACATTTTAATTATTCTTTGAAGGGAAAAGAGCATAAACTTTCTCTCAGAAAAAAAATTTCCTTGAAACAATTTCCTTCTCATTAAAATAATGCATTTCCTTTATGGAGAAATAGTCTTAGGAAGAAATTCAACAATTGTACTCTGAGGAGTCAAATAATAAAAGATGGTATTAATTGGGGAATGATGGGAAAGTAATAGAGGAACAGGAAACCTTTGTGAAAGGACATCACTACTGGTTTTCCTTAAAGGTAATGAGATTGAAATACTTTATAGAGGTCTATTTCAGCTTGGAGTGGTTATTCCAAAGTGTTCCAACAGTTTTCAAAAGGAGGAAGAAAAATTATGTTCAGATCACACATAAAAAAGATCTCCCTAATTGACTAATACAAGTTGAATTGTGTCTCCCTACTTCCAATGTCAAATTCTCAAGCTAAAAACCTGACCAACAGAACCTCAGAATGTGATCATATGTGGAGGTAAGTCTTTAAAATATGGATTATGTCAAAATGGGTAATACGGTGGGCTCCAGTTCAATACGATTGATATCCTTATCAGATGAGGAAATTTGTACACAGACAAACACACAGGAATGATGAAGTGAAGACACAGGGAAATTAAGGCCAACTACAAGTCATGAAAAAAGGCATGGAGCATATCTTCCCTCAGAGCATTAAGAAGAAATGAAGCAGAACAATGCTTTGGTCCCAGACTGCTGGCCTCCATAATTATGGGACAGGTGTCATGCCTATTGAAATTTGTGGTGACAATAAACTAATAGTAAACTAATAGTTACATTTATAGATGACTTTAGGTGGCTAATTTCCTTTTAATTCACTTTTTGCATAATTATTAAAAAATATCAGAGGCTGTCCCCAGCAGCCTGTGAACTCAGATCCAGATCTCAGGTCCAGGACCTTCAGGTGTATGCAGGTCACCTAGGTCCATGAACCCTGTCAGAACCAAACATATAAGTCTGTGCTCTGAGGTCCAGGGCCTTCAGGCATGGGGATACTCCCTACCAGTCCTGAATTGTCCAGTCACCCAGACAGCCCATTATTGCCAGGTCCAGATATATTGGGCCCATCCCTCTGCCAAAGATCCCAGTCCTTTCACACCACTTTGGAGATATGTTCCATCCTGAAAGCCTACCCCAGGGTCCAGCAAATCACTCTGGCTGCTGTGCTTCTAAAATGCAGCAGGCTATCACACCCCCCAAAAAGATTTCAGATGAATGATCTTGGGCCTAGATCCACAAAGTACAGCAAAATGAGGATCCAGGCTGAAACAGCTTTCTGGAACAAAGTGGTTATCAGAGGGGTTGTCTAACCTGACCCTTAGACCTATAGGGAAAAAAGTATCTCTAGTTCTGCCTACCTTCACCACGGGGACACTCTTATACAGAAGATTATAAAAAATAAGGAAATAAAAAAGGAAAAGATTTACCTCAAGCCCACAACTTCTGAACCAAGGAACATACAGACAGGGAGTGGGATGAAAACTTAGAAATAATTATCAATGACCTGATTACTAAAAGGAGCAATGAACTAAAAGAATATTTAATGTAGGAACTAAGTAAGAAAATTCAAAAGATAAAAAACTCAATTATCAAAGAAATAGACTTACTGAAAAAGTAATTAATGGAGCTAAAATCTTCTGTCAATCATATCACAACAATGATGGTAGAATATAATAGTAGACAACCTCTATAGAAAACAGAACTTCAGCTCTAGAAGTACTTCTAACAATGAAGATAGACTGAGTAAGAGAAAGCTTGAGTGCACAGATCACACACACACACACACACACACACACACAATCTCACAGAACATGTGCAGAATTTTCAAAATAGCTGGGGTGAAATCAGAAGAAACAATGTAAGAGTGATTGTGATCCAGGAAGAAATCAAAACACAAAATGAAAGGTATAAAAAATAGTTAAAGAAAAATTTTCCCATACCAAAATAGAGTGAGAAATGCTCATTGAGGAAACATACAGGACACCAAAAAGGCAAAACCAAAGGAGAGGTTCACTGAGACATATTATATTCAACATGTATACCAGGGAAATCAAGAAAAGAAAATTAAAAATGGCAAGAGAGAAACACCAAATCACATTCAGAATCAAACCAATAAGGACCACATCTGAATTTTCAGCTCAGACTCTTCCTTCTTCAGAAGGAAGAAGATACTAGAAAGAGACCTTCGAAAGTCTGAATGACCTGAACCTGCAGCCAATAATACTATCCCCAGCAAAACTCAGCTTTAAACATGATGGGAAAATAAGAAAATTTCACAGTATGATCAAACTGACAACATTCATGATCAGAAAACCAGCAATACAAAGAATCCTTACAGGTATACTCTACATAAATGAATAACAAAACACTCCTCAAAAACAACAGAGGAAATTCAATAAATGTGCACACTACCAAAATTAGAGCACAGAATAAATAAAATATGATGACTATGAATCACGACCACATAACTTTCCTAACACTGAATATGAACGGTCTCAATGCACAAATAAAAAGAAACAGATTAGCAGATTGGATCAAAACCCAAAATCCAGCAATATGCTGGTTACAGGTGACCCACCTTATGGCCAAAGATATTCACAGATCACAGATCAATAGTGAATGGATGGGAAAAAAAATTTTATCAAGCATATGACCCAAGAAAGCAAATTGGAGTTGCAATACTTATTTCAGGAAGAACAGACTTCAGACATAAATTAATCAGATGAAATAAAGAAGGCCACTATTTCCTAGTAAAGGGAACAATATAAGAGGAAGAAATAAGCATATTGAATATGTAATCTCCAAACATGAATGTCCTATGTGTGTGAAAAAAATTACTCCATGACAGTTGTGGACTTCAACACAATAATGCTGGGAGATTTAATACTCCTATATCTCCAATAGACAGATCATCAAAGCAAAAAAACAATAAATAAAAATAAAAATATTATCAGTCTAAACAATTCCATAAATCAAATGGACTTAACAGACATCTATAGGATATCCCACCCCAAATTGGTAGAGTATACAAGCTTCTCAGAAGCACGTGGATCTTTTGCAAAAATTCATCATATTCTAGTCCAAACAGGAAATGTCAGCAAATACAAAAAGTATATATTTTCCACATATCCTATCAGATCATTATGCTGTGACCCTATCAATTAACAGCAAAAATCATAACAGAAAACACACATACACAGAGAGATTGAATAATACCCTATTAAATTGAGAATGGATCAAAGAAAACATGACAGCAGATTAAGAAATCTTGGAAAAGGGCCTGGAGTGGTTGCTGGGTGGTTACAGTGCTTGCCCAGTATGCACAAGTACAAGGGTTCAAACCCCAGCACCCACTTACAAAACTAACTGTCAGAGCAATGAAAGCCATGTGAAAAACTCAATAAAACTTGATATTTTTTTCTCTCTCTCACTGTCTCTTTCTCTTAAAAAAAGAGAAATTCTTGGAAGTGATTGAGAATAAAGACATACATAGTGAAACATTTGGAACAGCTTGAAAGCATTCTTAAGGGTAAATTTTATAGCACTGAGTGCCTACATTAAAAATCAGGAGAAATCTTGAATAAATAAATTTATACTTCACCTCAAATCCCTACAAAAGGAAGAACACAAAGCCAGCACAAGACAGGAAATAATCAAAATCAGAGCTGAAATCAATGAAATTGAGAAAATAATAAATAATAATAACAATAACAATAAAAAGAATTGATGAAACAAAAGCTGGTTCTTCGATAAAAGTAAATAAAAGTGATTGACCCCCAGCTAACCTCACTAAAAGAAGGAGAGAATCAAAGCAAATCAACAAAATTACTAAGAAAAAGGGGTGATCACCACTGACAATGTGGAAATCAGACGATTATCAGATCATATTTTGAGAAACTATGCTCCTCTAAATTAGGTAATCTGGTAGACACCAACAAATGTCTAGACACTGTACAACATCCCAAAATTGATGCAGGATGATAATGAAATCCTAAACAACCTAATCACAAGCACTGAAATCCATACAGCAATTAAAATTTTCTTCTTGGCAGAAACGAAAGCCCAGGACCTTCAGTATTGCCTGCTGAAATTTACCTCACTTCTGAGGAGGAGCTAAGCTATCTCAAGAATTGAAAAGTAAGGAACTGGCCCAAACACTTTTTATAAGTCAACCTTAACTATGATACCAAAATGATAAAGATGCATCAGAAAAAGAAAATTATAGCTCAATACCCCTGATGAACTTTGGTGCAAATATCCTTTAGAAAGTTCTAGTAAACCACATTCAAAAACACATCACAAAAAAATAATTCATCATGATCAAGTGTGCTTCATTCCAGGGATGCAAGGATTTTTCAACATATGAAAATAAAAAAATGTAATTCATCATTTAACAAATTTAAGGACAAAAATTATATGATCATCTCAATTGATAAAGAAAAGAAATTCAATAAAATCCAGCACAAATTATATTCAAAACTCTATAGAAAATAGGGAGAGATCAAAGGATTTTATCTTAACTTGGTGAAGACCAAATATGCCAAATTCTCAGCTCATATAATAATAAATGGAGAAAGGATTAAACCATTTCCACTATACTTGGGAGCAAGTCAGGGTTGCCTGCTCTTACCATTTCTATTCAATACAGTACTTGGGACCCTAGCCAGAGCAATCAGGCAAGAGAATTAAATCAAAGATATAAGCATAGGAAGAGAAGAAGTGAAACTATCCCTTTTTGCTGATGATATGATCCTATATCTGGAAGATCCAAAAAACTCAACCAGAAAATTTCTTGAGTTTATAAACAGATTTGGCAAAGTAGCAGGCTACAAGATCAACACCCATAAATTAATAGCTTTCTTATATACTAAAAATAACAGGGCAGAAGAAGAAATCAAGAAATCAGTCCCATTCACAATATCATCAAAAAGAATAAAATACTTGAAAATTAATGTAACAAGTGAAGTAAAAGACCTCTACAATGAAACTTATTGAAAATTGAAGACAGAAATTAAAGATGGAAAAACATTCCATGTTCTTGGTTAGGCAGATTCAATATAATTAAAATGGCTCTTCTGCAAAAAATGCTATAAAAATTCAATGCGATCCCCATCAAGATATCAATGTATTCTTAACAGATATTGTAAAAGCAATTATGAAATTCATTTGGAACAGCAAGAAACCCAGAATAGCTAAAACATTACTAAGCAAGAAAGATATTACAGGTGGTTCTACAATACCAATTCTAAAATTACATTATAGAGCTGTAGTGTTAAAAACAGCATGGTACTGGTATCAAAATAGGAATGGAGACCAATGGAATAGAATAGAAGATTCCAAGACAAACCCACAGATTTTTAAACATCTGATACTTGACAAAGGGGGTCAAAATATAATATGGAGGAGATGCAGCCTATTCAACAAATGGTGTTGGACAAACTGGACAGCCACTTGAAGAAAATTGAAATTAGATCCTTATCTCTCACCTTGCACAAAAATCAAATCAAAATGGATGAAGTAATTAGTAATTAAACCAGCTACCATACAAGTACCAGAAGAAAAATTAAGACCAACACTCCAGCATATGGAAGTTAGCAACAACTTCCTCAACAAGATTTCCCAAATGAAAGAATTAAAGTAAAAAATTAATGAGTGTTGTGCTGTTAAATTAAAATGCTTTTGCTCAGCCAAGTAATTGGCCAAAACTATCAAGAAAGATCCCATAGATCATGGGAGATAATCATGGCCTGTGATTCCTCGAACAAAAGAGTAATAACTAAAGATTACATTGTACAAAAAAAAAATTAACATCATAAATACAAAGAATCCAATAAATAAATGATCCAGAAAGCTAAGCAGAAATTTCTGAACAGAAGAAATCAAGCAAGTCACTGAATATATGAGAAAGTGTTCTAAATTGCCAATAATCAGAGAAATGCAAATCAAAACCACATTTAGATTTTACTTCACTCCAGCCAGACTGGCAAAGATGAAGGATACAAACAGTAACAAATATTTAAGGGATTGTGGAGAGATAGGAACACTAACACATTCTTGGTGGAACTGCAGGCTGGTACAGCCACTCTGGAAAGCAGCATGGAGAATCCTAAAAATTTAGTGATTGATCCATGGTAGAATCAGCATATTACAATGACATAGCAAAATCAATTTCATGGCAGCTCAATTTATAATAGCTAAATTATGGAACCAATCCAGATGGCTCTCACTGGTTGGATAGATACAAAAGTACTATTGTATGTATACAATGAAATTCTATTCAGCTATTAGAAACAATTATATAGCAGCTTTTAAAGGGAAAGAGCTGGCAATGGAAGAAATCATGCACAGCAAAATTAGTCAAACCCAGAGAGTCAAGGGTCAAACATGCTCCCTCATTTGTGGAGGCCTGAGCTAAACTCAGACTTGGGTGAAATGTACTCACACTTTTGCATTGGACCCACATTAGGGATTACAACACATAATCCGGGGGAACCATAGAAATGCAGGGGGAAAGGGAGGAAGTGGAAAGGAAGAGGTTGAGAGAGGGAGGGAAGATTAGGAGGCATCTAGAGAGACAATCAACAATGTAACATACTCTGTACCCCCCTAAGAAGTCAAATAATGCTTATGGAATCATTTAATTCTGGAAAATTCACAATTATATATATGTGTGTGTATGTGTATATATATATACATAAATAGGAAACAGAATTCCTTATGGTGGTAATGGTAATAAAAGTTTAAAAGCTCTTGGGAAGCCTAATGATGTTGAAGGTGTCTGAATGAATAGTTAACATTCTTAGAACTAATGGCTTTCATTTAATATTTTAAAATAATAGCCTTGTTCTACTCTAAGTAATTATTTGTAGTTGTTGTGTTTGAAGCAAGTAGACACAATGATGGACACTGGATAGAAAAAGAAAAATAACTAATGTATAGTATCAACATACAACGAAGTGTTGGACCAATGAAGGTGACATGAAAAACTAAATAAAATTAATTTTCTCTCTCACTCACTATCCCTCTTTCTTAAAAGAAAAAGATAATATTTAGTATTCTCATTTAAATTTAGAAGGCAACATAAATCTCTATATATGCTTTAATCAGATAACATTTGTTTATTTGCAAATTTGGGGTAAAGTGTCATTTGGTACAATTAATGGCTTAATCTTTTCTTTGTTTAATTGAATTAAAGATACATCTCTCTGATTAATATAAAATATTATGATATGTATGAATTAAAATATTTTATGAGTACAGCTTATAAAAATTGTAATATTATAATCCAGGAAGTTTGAAAGTTATTCTTCTGATTAATAAATTAGTTGAAATTTTGTAAGTAAATGAGGTATACATTAGTAAATTATATAGAAAATTTGATATACTGTATCAAGGTCACAATAAAGGAAACTAAGAAAGATGAAGAAAGTGCCATTGAACAGCACAGACTAGAAGGAGGAGGTGGGATCAATATGTTCTGATGGGATAAATAATGAAGCAATTTGGACAACATCCTGAGCGCATGGCACTTTTCTGAGAATGGATTATGAGCTGAGTATAATAGAAGTCCTGTAATGTCAGTGGTCTGGGGAAATAAATGGAATAAGAAATAGAACTAAGGAAGAACAAAAGGAAAATAAACAGACCTATACTTCAGGAAAATATATCTTTTGATTAAAACTAGTTTTAAATTTAACCAAAGGCTGATAGAGATATAAAGTATGATTCACTTATATTAAAATAAGTTATTTTATTATTCAATTGATTTAATGTTAACAAACTCAAGTCTAAAAAAAGAAACTCCAGTAGGAAAAACTTACCTTTCTCCTTTTTTCTTCATAGTTAGCATTTGGTGCAGAGGAAGAAATGCTGCAAATAGCAACTTGGCATTTTCAATTGTCCTTGTATGGGGCCGACTACTGTGACTATTATGACATTACCTATTATAAACATCTTTAAAGGACTATTTGAAATAAAGAATCTTAGCTGTTCTTGAATACAAATTCTCCTTTAAAATTACAAAGGGAATATTTATTTCCAAAAATATAAACAAACTCTCAAGAATATCACAGAGATCAGATCCATTAAAAATCAAAATTTATTGTATTATTAAATATCATGATAAGAATAAATGATGGCATTTTGAAGTGTTGTACGTTTGCATTACACTTCCAATATATAATGTATGTCTATGTTGGTTATATTACCTAATTCTCGTAGAAAAACATGTTCTCACTACCTTTTATCTGTGAAAAAACTGAACTTCATGATATGTGACATATAGAAGGTAGTATACCTACCAATAACCAAAAGTACTGAAGTCCCAGTCTGCTCACTCCAGTTGCCCAAATATTCTTTTTAAACAATTTTCCATTTATTTTTCTTCTAAAATTTATCTCCTTTTACCCTACAAAGATGCATGCATCATGCATACATTCATATTGAAGTCATACTCTTTAAAGGAATATAAAAATAATATTGGAGCTGATAGTCAAATTTAATTGACTTCAAAACTGATAGGACTGACAAATAATTATAACATGTTTTAGCTTTACTTCCTGGACCACATTCATTTCTCTTTAAAACCTGAAAAACTTTGTCCTGTTAATAGCATTATGAAAATTATTTAATTTTAATTGTTTTACATGCCCTTTGTCTTTCCTGTTTTCTATTCTACATATACCATATATGAAATAGAATGATTTATTATTGCATTTGCAAAGGTAGGATACTGAGCTTAGTCAACTTTTCTGTAGTCTCCAAAGGAGTACGTAATTGAAGTCAGGAAGGAACAACTTAGATACTGAAATGCAAATACATATAAGAAAAACCTAGTAACGGTTGATATTTTTCTGTCTCTGTTTCTGAGACTATATAACCTTGTTTAAATAATGGTCATAAACTTTTCATTACTGTCTTAGATATAATATTCTGAATCAACACCTTTTTGGATTGTCTTAATCAGTTTTGTAGTGCTATAACAGAATTTCACAGACCAAGACATTTTCAATGAATAAAACTGTTTTACTTCCTGTCTCTGGAATCTTAAAAGTTCAAGATTAAGAATCTTTTTAGGGCTTTCTTGCTGCATAATCCCATGGTGGATGACCAAAGATAGGGTGATAGCAAACAAGCAAGAAGGAACTAAATGTGTACCTTCATAAGAAATCCACCAATGCAATAGTAATAACATTGATATATTCATGATGGGAAAGCTCTTATGACCTAAGTATATCTTAAAAGTCCCACATTCCAACACCTTCATATCACATCAAATCTCTTAACACATGAAATTGGGGGGAAAGTTCAAACCATAACAAGGATCCTGAATATTCAAGGTGAGGATTGATTCATGATTATCTTACAGTTATAGGAATCAGCTTCTTCAGATACTTTATAAAAGGAAATGAGAGAATGGTTCAATAGATCCTTCTGAAATGATAAATGATATTGCAATTTCCAATTTTCAAGGTAGTAGGTAGTTAATCATACAGAGCCATGAGGAAACTCAAGAGAAATGCTTGTGCAAAATAAAAGAAGGGGGAATATTTTTAATATATATACTACTCCCTTTCAAATAGAATCTAGTTGATATGGACTATATTGGATACCTACAACCTAGTCTCAATTTGAATTTTATTCCTAAATATTTTAGGCATTTTTTTCTCACACAACATTATCGAATGTAACAAAATCTTAGCTATAAGTTAAAAGTCAAATCCATAATAATCTATCCTATCTTTTACTATGTAGGTAATTTTAGGTAAGGTTAGATTGCTTTAAAGATGATTTTCACCATGGAGCTTACTTATGCATCTGTTAGGATTCTTTTACGATTTTACTGCCAGCTTTTTCAGTCCAAGTCCTACACCTCAACCTACTAAGCAAATGCTGCCCATTCTCAAAGGCATAATGTTTTGCAATGTTCCTCTCACGAGAAGCCCAGACCATTTTGCTTAACATATTATATTGCTCTAAAGTATTAGAGATGTTAATATATGTTTACTTCCCCATTATTTACTGTGCATTTACGCAAAGCTAGATCATTGTGATAAAGTGTGGTAAAGCACAGCCAGAATCATTTCCTGCCTTTATGAAATTTACAAACGAATGGAGAAAATATTTAACATAAATGCACAGAAAAAATGTGTGATTACACACTTAAATAATTACAAAGATAAAATGTTCAGGATTTTAATTCACATTGGAAAAGAAAAGGGGAGAAGTGACAGAGAACATTTTTATGCCTAAGACATCTGTAAGCTGAAACACAAATGAACCATATATGTTAAGTAAGAGCAGTGATGGGTAGGGTGTTTTAGTTGAAGAGACAGGTGCCTACAAAGCTGAAACATTTTTAACTTAGTGAACAGAACAAAGCCAACAAAAACAGGAGATCTGAGTAAAGTAAAAAACACTGGAAGATGAAGGTGGTGAAGAGGCAGGCCCTTGTATGACTGGAGAAGGATTTTAATTGAATCTTATGCACAAAACCATAACCCGGTTTCTACCCAGAGGAGTATTATTTCATAGCCATTTTTGAGCAAAATAAAAAAAGGTTGCCTTTAATGTCTGTTGGGCAATAAGGTGAGAGAATATTCATATGAGTGAATAATACTATGCAAATGAAGATATGTTTATGGATGAGAGATACATTTTGGAATTCATCCAATGATGTGTTTCATGTACAAATAGTTATAAGGGGAAAAAAAAGGTATTCTAAAGGTGATAACCGGATGCTTTGGTCAGAGTAGATAGAAAAAAATTAATAATTTTATTAATAGGAAGTAAAATTTATTAATAAGTGGGATATAAAAAGAATAATTACCACTAATTTTAAAAAAATATATAATCAAACACAAATCAAATATATAATAGATTGAATCTGATGATAAAAGATGTACCTTCTTAAACTAATTTGAGGCAAAGAATGAAAACTGACTGACTACATTTTAGATCTTCCAATAAATTTATCTTCCAATAGATTTCTAATAGCTAATACATAGTACATATAGCATTCTGTGCCCTTATTAAAGCATAAAAATAAAAACTGACAGCAAAATTTAAAAGAAATTTCTTTTAAGAAAGCTTTTTTTCCAATGAAACAATATAATTTATTTATATTCTGAAAATTAGATTTACCCCCTAGAACCCTCCCTATGATCCACCCTTGTCCCTCCCTCCTCCCCCCTCCTTCCCAATACATCACTATGAATGTCTTAGATTGTATGTCACTACAACTTTTCAAGATTTAATACATGAGAATTGACCTCCTTTCACAGTGGTTAGGGTTTAGCTCCAGCATCCACAGATGAGTGAAGATATTTGACCTTTGGTTCTCTGGGTTATGCTGACTTCACCCCAGGATTTCTTCCAAGGCATCCATTTACCTTCAAAGGCAGCAATATCATTGCTTCTAATTGCTAAGTAGAAGTCCATAGTATATATGTACCACAGTTTTTTGGATGCATTCATCCAGTGAGGGGCATCTGGGTTGTTTCCATAACTTAGCTATTGTAAATTGAGCTGCTATGAACATAGATTTTGCTTTGTCTCTGTAATGTGCTGATTCTAAGTCCCCTAAAAAAATACCCAGTAGAGTAATAGCTGTATCATATGACGGGTTCATCCCTAGTTTTTTGAGGATTCTCCACACTGCTTTCCAGAGGGACTGTACCAGTCTCCAGTTCCACCAACAGTGTGCTATTGTACCTATCCAAAACCTCTCCAGCATCTATTATTATTTATTTTCTTCATTTTTGCCAATCTGACTGGCAAAAATCTCTGATCACTAGTCATTTAGAGCACTTTCTCATGTATTCATTGGCTTGTTCAGTGTCCTCTGTTGAGAAGTTTATATTTAGCTCTTCAGCCCATTTATTGATTGGGCTGTTTTGTGTTTCTGAAGTTGAGATTTTTGAGGATAGTGTAGATTATGGATATGAGACCCCTGTCAGAAGACTCACAGTCCATGATTCTCTCCAATTCTGTAGGAAACCTCTTGGACTAATTTGATTGTTTCCTTGGCAGTGCAAAATCTTTTTAGCTTTATGACATCCCATTCACTGATTTTTTACTTTGTTTACTTCACTTTAGGGTACATGTTGAGAAAGTCTTTGCCTACTCCCAAATGCTGGAGTGTTGGACCTAATTTGTCTTCCATCAGTTGCAAGGTAGCTGGTTTAATTCCTAGTTCCTTGATCCATTTTGATTTGATTCTCATGCAAGGTGAACGATAAGGGTCTAATTTCAACTTTCTTCAAATAGCTGACCAGTTTATCAGTGCCATTTGTTGACTATAAAAAACACATATTCATATATTTAGCAAAGAATATATACAAAATGTAATTGCAAATTTCTTGAAAATAGTTGTAGTAAATATAAAATGTATTCTGGAATAAAGCTAAAGCATTAACAGGAAATTTATGTCATTAAAATTCCTATATCAGTGAAGTGAAAATTAATCAGGTGAATGATCAATTTAAAAGCTTCAATAAAAATGGTAAAACTAAACAAATGTGTGAAAAGAGGATATTGGAGGGCAGACATTTTCTTGGGGTGCCTTAGTTCTTGCATGGCTCCAAAAGATTTTCATTTAATTTACAATTGCAGTATTTAGCTATTCTGAACTATTATTTAGTAAGTGAACAGAGACCCAGACAGACATATATGAAATGTTTACCAGTCAAATGTTCTTATGAAGAAACCAATTGACTTGGAAGACGGCAACCAGCAGAAGGGCTACATGTAGAATCTCTCAATGAAGCAGAGCACCAATGACAGAAGTATCTTTCAGCAAGGTGTGCGAAGGGCAAATTTCACTGAAATTCATTAGCAGACAAACAAGAAAAACTAGAGACACAGAGGCTTGCATGTATTAAGCAAGGAAGAAAAACAACATTGGGGCCATGCAGCTCCAGCTGCAAGGAACACTGCACAGTGGTTCAGCACAGAGGGAGGGAAGAACAGACAAATACAAGAAGGACAATTTGGCACTGAGAACTCTGGTGTAAGAAGAGTTCTGGCTCCTTACCTGAACCCAGGGATTGGTTTAGTGCACATAGCGTAAATGTATCTCCAAAATGGTCACAGAGTGCTGGAGAGATTGCCATCTTGAGAAAGCAGACAGTCCAGGGAACTGCTCCAGGAACCAAAGTTCAGGAAAGAGGCTACCCCAGGAGCTGCACAATCATGCTGGTGAATGCACCAGAAGATCTCTGTTCCAGTCAGCAACTGACACAGGCCCTGTGAGTTTGGGGTGGAATTTGCCTTAGGAAACACAAGATCATGGCAAACACTCCCCCAGGATCTGAAAGTTCTCCTCGTGGTTGCCTCAGGATCCATAGGATTGTCAGTAGGAAGGGAATCTGGGTGGGTGAACACAAAAGTTCCCAGGGTCTCAACCCAGGAAGACTGAAAAGCTGTAATTAGAAGAAGCAGTGGCAGTGAAGGACTACACCCATCCACATGACAACAATATTTGGAGGATTTCTGGGAATCTGACTTACAGCTGAGAACAGCAAAACCCAGGCCCTCCAGTAACCTCACCCTGGAAATGACTCCATCCAGAAGCCAGATGTGACCAACTACTCACACTGTATATTTTTACCATTTCAGTGGAAACAATCCATAAGCATCCAACTTTCCATTAAAATATTTTTTTCTCTTTTGTTTGCTTTTTGTTTCTTGTTCATTTTGCTTTCTTGATTTGCATGTGGTTTGTTTTCGTTTGTGCACTTGCAGACCAAAACATTTTTTGTGCTATATACCACCCAGTAGTGTGCTTCTCTGCCACTCCTTCTTCCCTTTCTTTTAGCAATAGTTAAAATTCATTCCTTTCTCTCACCCTCCCTTAAAGTCATTACCTCAGTCTCTTCCTCTTGCTTTAAAAAAAAATTATGAGCGTAATTCTACATTGTCTCTACTCTCTCGCTGCTCTTTTTATAAACTCATAGCTTCCTCTCTGTGTTCCTACACATCTCCTTTCCTCTCAAGACTATTTTTCCTTAACTATAGAGTTACTGGAAATTTAAGGTGAATGCCAAACTTAATAATGGTTGTTTGCTTTTAAACCACTTATAGACTGACAGTTACTGATGTTCTTTTTTTTATTTTTGAACAACCATACAAGTTTAAAACAAAATAATATAAAATGTGTATATATTCTGGATATTGCAATTACCCCCAGGAGTGGCCCCCCAATTACCCTCCCTTATCCCGCCCTTCCCCTTCCCACAATATCTCTAAAAAAGTATTAGGTTGTAAAACATTGCATCTTATCTGGATTTAACACATTCTAATAGACCAACTTTCTCACTGTCCAGGGTCTAGTCCCCACCTCCACAGATGAGT
>PVKS010012884.1:0-52448 GCA_004027875.1 Aplodontia rufa
GCCCCAGCCCTTGACGTTGCATTTTAATCCTCAAAGGAACACTATAATGTAGGTTTTATAATCTCTACTTAAAACATAAAGAAAACCAAGGTGAGGGACATCAAGTAATTTGAAACTTGTAAGTGGCAGAGCTGGATCCTGGGCGCAGACATGGCTTTCTCACAGGGACTGTTTTAACGGCCCTGAGTGAAGCCATGTTCCTCATGTTAGTTCCATCAGCTCTGCCCAGTGTCTGCTGCAGAGCCAGAACAGGCTTGCTCATTATTTCCCAGAAAATGTTCCCTAGAATACAAGATCTTCAAGGGTTTTGGTAAAGGGTCACATGCAGAAAAAAATGGTAGATACATTGAGGAAGAGTGGGTTAAAGAAGTTAATCAGTTCTTCAGTATGCAGGCCTTTTGTGTCCTTGAATAAATTGAGACTCTTCAAGAGGGAATTAAATATGCAGGCTCCCAATCATATTGACAATGGGACCCTTTAATCATGGAGCTGTACAAAACAAATATTCCTTGGATCATATCCAGGGAAACACTGGTTTAGCCTCTTAGGAAGTAGTTATGAGGAAGCTTCCTTCAGATAAAGACAGTAAGAGTCTATATTTAAGCTTAAGAGGACTCTTCCTATGGAATGGGCTATAAGTGACCATCTCCTTCCTCCACAAGATGGCACACCTACTGAGAAGTCCCTGTGGAAGAGGTCTGTGCCAAGAAACTTGACCAGGTGGATAGCCTGTTGGTGAGGCCTGACTCCCAGAATCACATTGATGAATCCACACTAAGAAAACTGTTTCAGGTTGTTCCTTACATGGAGACAGATGGTCTAATGTCTGCATTCAGATGTGATTCTCTCTACCTGCCTATGCTTGGCTATTCAGCCTCTTTAGGACAAGGTGAGGTGTATATATAATTAAGCTAACAAATAAAATGAATATCACATGTATACATTTCCAGAGAATCTTCCATAGAAGCAATATTCTATGGAGGCTAAGAAAAGTGAAATAATTTTAAATTGCAGAGATTTTTCTATGCCAATGTGCATTGTGAATAGCCGCGCAGGGATTCAAAGTGCAGTTTCCCTAATTTATCTGAGCACAGAACTTGATGCTTTCAGGACAACTGTTCTTCTGGACAAGTTTAGAGAACACTGGCCTAAGGTGTAACTTTAAATAAGCTCTTTTGCTTTTACTCTTTTCTGTCTGTCTCTTTTTAAGCAAAGAGACCAGAACTTACACATACAAATGAGGGTTGAAGCCTAGGGAAGCTAGATGTTCTTGCCAGCAATGCTGCCACTCTTTCAAAGGGCTTTTGAAACTTCTTTTCAGTCATTGTCTCCAGGAATCAGGACACATTCCCTTGAATACCCTTGTTAATGGCAAAGGTTGACCCTTTGAGAGGGGACTTGATCTGGGGAACAAAACTATGCAAAGTCAAGCCCTCCGATTTACATGCAGAAGGAAGTAAACAGGAGTGGTTAAAAGGGAGGGAGGCTGGAAGGGGAGGGAGGGAAAAGGGGGGGTTATCAGTACAAGGGGGATACTAAACTCCCATTAGGAGCCTAGCTATACACAGGCAGAGATCCTCAGAAATGTCAACCATTATTATACATGCCTATGTTCATTTCAAACTATAATATGGTGGGATTACAGAGTAGACATGAGTTCGGGGAATGGAAGAAGTGGGGTAGATCTTGGTCTAGGATGGACATCAACTTATCTCACTATGTCAACATGCATGATTATGTAACAATTCTCACCAATATGTAAGTCTATGTCAAACTAACAAAAGTCAAAAAAAGGACAGTGATTTCAACTCACTTCTGCTACTTATTAGGAATGTGACATTGAGGAGGTTACCTAACTTCTAGTGTTCAGAGCTTTAGCTATAAAATGGAGATAATCATTCACCCCTCAAAAGGTTATCATAAAGATGCAATTAAAAATGATATATACAAATTGCTTAGCACTGGGCAACACAAAAGTGATCAGTGTTGTAACCAAACCTGGCCTGGCCTGAATGCATGCATGGCTTATAAACTAGTAGCAGAGATGATATTCAAATAAGGGCCCAGAAATCTTAGCCATGGAAGCTTAGCTGGGCAGAATCTATGGCTCTTCACAAGGAACTCTGTGTAAGTCAAAGGTTGCTTGTACACATTTTAGGTTTTAGTTTTAGAGATTTATTGCTTTTTAATTGTATTTATTGTGGCAAACACCTGTCACCTTGCCATATAAATAGTTCAAACAATTCCTTTCCAATCCTAGTCCCAAGAGACAGATGCTGAAATACTATTTTATCGTCAGCCACCAGAGAGAGGGGCTACAGGGTGTTTTTGGACTTTGGAAGACTGGGAACTTCATTATTAATTTAATAAAACTTACTTATTTCCTTCTTTTACTCCTTCCTTTCTTTTCTCTGAGGATTGAGCTCAGAGGCCTTCTACTGCTGAGCTACAACTCCAGCCCTTTTTATTTTATTTGGAGACAAAGTCTTGCTAAGCTACTAAGGCTAGCCTTAAACTTGCAATCCTCCTGCCTCAACCTCCTGAGTTTCTGGGATTACAGGCATGCACCACCATGCTGTCTAATAATAACTTTTTATAATAGCCAAATCTATGTTATGAGGCTCTTTCAATTATTAATCTAATAGCATGCTAGAATTGATATATTTTCCTCCATTTCTTTAACAAGGCCATTTTCTATATTAAAGAAACCCTGTTTGTAGAATAAAACATAATACAATAGAATTTTAAGATAGGAAGAGCTCTTTAGGCATAATTGAATGCAAAGCTCCCCAAATGCCAATTGATATTGTGATTGGTCTTTATCCTGTTTTGAAATCTGCTTCCAAATTTCCCCTCCCCCGCCCCGCAAATTAGACAGATAATGGTCCCATGTCTGTGAAATACAGTCTCATCCTAAATTATCAGCTGAACCTAGGATGTCATTTTTAGTCATGACATATCTTCTTTGGTTTACCTCAATTGCCACCACTGATTGTGTCTCATATCCAACTGCTTCCCTCTTATCTAGCATTTGCGTTTGAGAACCATAATTTATTCTCTCTATTGTATTCTGTGCATGTAAAAGCTGAAGCCCAGGGATATTTGTGAACCCCCTAAGGCTGCGCAGACCATTAGTGTCCAAACTGGATTTTAAACCCAAGTCTCCTGACTTCTAATTCAGACCTCTTTCTATCCTTCCAGCAGACCACCCATCTGAAGACTGGACATTATTAATGACTTTAAACAAAATCTAATGTGTTTTACAAAATGCAGCGTCAGTTATTTTGCTCATGAAGAAGAAAGGAAAGGGTTATTTAAAAAAAAATCATGTTTTCTGTGAGAAATATTAGAAGGAAAAATTTTTTAGCAGGTTCTGGTAGAGACCAGTGTATAGGACTATAAATTTTAAAGCTGGGATTATAGGCAGATCCAGATTATATACAGATTCTAATCTGATGTTATGGAGTTCAAATTAAAGTGATTTTCAGCTCCTATAATAAACACTAAGTTTTGAGCTGTAGGAACTGCGTCATTAATGCATTGCTTCATCTGATTCTTACTGTGATTCTTTATAAGAGGTACAATGGTTATTCCCCATTTTGTACACACAGATTTTGAAACTCAACTGAGCTTGCCCCAAAACACACAACTAGTAAGCAGCAAAGTGGTGACTGGAACCCATATTTATCTGTCAAAAAAGCCATGTGTTCTTTGCCATTTGCCACGTTACTAACTCCCCAGGGACAGCTGTGCTGACATTACGACCAATGTCATAAAGCCCCTGCAATTATTCCATAGCCCATATTAGCCTCAGCATTAACACCTGGCAAGCATCACCATCATTGCCAATCAACTGAATACCATTTTGAACACAGGTTATCAAATATGGGCAAATATAATTTACCTTTTTAGGAATCACCACCAGCTTTTAGCAGCCATATCAGGGTGAGGAGTGACAGTGTGACACTCGCCTTTGTGTTCCTCACAGAGCCCAACACTATGCCTGCTGCACAGTAGACTGCAAGCGTGTTTGCTGCAGTGCGAGGCTTTGCTTTTATCTTGTGTTGCTGCAAGCATTAACAATAATAAGCACTCAATTTAACTAAGCAGGTACAGATAAGTCCACAAGGAAATTATCTTTGTATTAATGATTTTTTTTTTCATCTTGAGGCTTAACTTATGGTTCCCTTTGGGTGTCCCATTGGACAGGATAAAAGGAACTGTTACCCTTTATAGGAAAGAGACTAGCCAGCCTTCACAGTCAAACAAAGAATCTGAAAGGCTAATTATGAAGTGGGGCTAAGAAAAAAAGAAATTCAAGCAGCAGATCTCAGGAAAAGCTGAGATGCATTCCCTTTGAAGTTCTGGAAGTCTCTGCTAAAGAAGTTTGAAGTCACAACTTCATGAGAAAATATCTGCTCACATATTTTGGGTTTAGTTCACTTTGGGACCAGTTCCATCAGTCCATGTGAAATCGGGTAGAATATATAAGAAGCCATGTGTGGGCTAGGTGTTTCACCAGGACCGTGAGGATCTTCCACAATAGACAGGACAGCTGCAAGCACAGATAGCGCTAATAAGGGGCAGGCAGTACAAGAGACATTAGTGACGTCTTCTGAATCTAAGAGTGAGATGCTTCAGTCTGATGTGGCTGGAGCTTGTGTGTATGGCTGGTGGGGTTTAACTGGAGTGATTAACTGGACAAATAGCATCCAGCCGAATGCTTTTAACACCAACTCCTGCCTTGAGACTTTCTCTGTTCCCAAGGAACCATTAAAGACTTCCAAGCATAAGGGTGACACATTGATAGCCGTGAATGAATTAGAAGGTAATGCTCGCAGAGATGGCTGGGGTGGGAACACAAAGCACAGGGGTGATACAGAAACTGTCAATGCTGCCTGGCCCCAGGGCAAAGAGGAGGCATAGTCTCATGCTGTTTGAGATGGGGGGACTTGTTCAGTTGGAAGTGGACAACGAGGGAGAAAGGACAAGTAACTGTTAGGTTTCTTGCCTGAATGACTAGGAGTTTGAAACATACTATCAGAGAAAACATTCGTTGTACAGAGCTAATTTGCACAGTTACATGAGTTAATTAAAAAGTAAAAAATCAGTTGGGAGTGATAGTGCACACCTGTAATCCCAGTGACTTGGGAGGTTGAGGTAGGAGGATCCCAAGTTCCAGGCCAGCCTGGGCAATTTAGCAAGGCCCTAAGAAATTTAGTGAGACCCTGACTCGAAAAAATAAAACAAAAGGGGACTGGGGATATGGCTCAGTGGTAGAGCACTCTTGAGTTCAATCCCCAAACCTTAAAAAAAAAGTTAAAAATCAGATATCTATTGATCACTGGGCAAAAATGTAAACAAAACAGCCTACCTGACAAAAATTTTCTTTTTCAATCCACCATAGTGAGGGCATCATCTGGGCACAAATCCAAACATGCTCATCTACATATAAACCAGCTAATAATTCCTCTAATACCCTTAAGGTATTAACCCTGGTTTCAGTAGTCATTGAAGGTTATCAAGTTTTTCTTATACTTACAATATAAGAGGAACAGAAAAAGATGACAGTTGCTTTAAAGGTAAGATAGATCATGGATATTTTTCTCTGAACCAGTAATATTTTGAAGGACTGAATGATTAAAGCTGTAGGAAAGATGACTTTATTTCTCTTGTTCATGTTGTTTGCATTTCTATGTTTTTATTTTTTAATTTCTTATAGGTTGCATATTTATATGTACATTGGGGATTAATTTTTTAAAACAATGTTATTTTCCCCTTACAAAAATCAATTCTGTTTTCAACAAGACCAAATCTCATTAGAATGAACAGAATTTCTTTCTGACCATATTCATATTGAATTCTTACAGATTTGTTTTAAATGTGATACTAAAACTAATCCTGGAATTCGCTCCCTGCAAATAGAAGCTTCTTAGGAGTTACCAGGGCTTAACTCATTAAAATATGCTATAAACAAATGGCTACGTGGCCAAATTTTAGTCTCATAAATTTGAATCTTACTTCTGTCATGAGCCTGCATCATTGGGGATTTCAGTCTGTGCTTGAGAAGGAACAGGGCTGTAATGTGTGAAAACACATTTCTCTAAATTGCATTCACTCAAAGTACCACTCTTTCTCTAAGAGCAAACCAGAATGTATGATCATTTTCATTGGTTATGTTTCAAAGCTGGCCATATGAAAAACATGAATAAAATTACATTTGCTTGGCAAGGGCTATTTAAAATTGTTTTTTTAAAACTATAAATGAGATTTTTGAAAAAGTGTTTTGTACAACTAACCTGATGAATTTTTATTGGATCATTTTATTCTTTCTCTCCATTCTTCGGAGAGTGGAGTTTTTTGGGTTTTTTTTTTTTTTTTCTTTTTTCCCCTTGTTCTCCAACACAAAGTGCCAGTCATGGCCTACCAGAATTTTTTCCCCAAATACTGCATGGAACTTGAGGTATTGTGTCTGTTTTCCTCAATATCCCAGGCTGACATTTCAAAAAGTGCTTCTCATTGTGCCTTCTACAGGAGCTCTGAAAAAGCAGTTAGGGCCGTAACAAAATTATCTGATTTAACGTTAGTGATAGGAATGGGATTTTTTTTTTTTCCTTTCCAACAGAGTAAGAAATCAACTGCCTTAGAATATCCATGAAGCAGAATTGATTCTGAAGTTTATCTCTTTACAAGACACAACGGGTCCATTTGGTGCTCTGTGGTAACAAAAGCCATTAGAATTCATTGCTGACCCCAAGCAATGGCTGATGGGACCTAACCCTGATCTGGTGGGCCTTTGGTCTTCATGTTCCAATGGCAGGTTGGCAGGCCACGTGGGGTTTTCAGGGTAGTGGATGGCCCTTGCCACAGGTCACTCACTGTCTGTGATCTCTGCATCCCCACAATTGTTATGAGTATTATTCACATTCAAAACTTATCGTTTATTTCCTAGTGAGTGAAAATGAGCCTTTTGACCTTCTCTTATGGGCAGGATAAAGCAGAGAACATTGGGCAGGAAAGATGGAGAACAAAGTCCTTAGATTCCACCAGCCACCACTAGCAACAAACTTTGACCCCTGAGAGTTCTGCACAAGATCAGCACCACACGATTCTACCAGTGGAGGTTAGTGAAGTGAGTTCACTGAGGATGTACAGGGCAAGATTACTTGCCCTTTTGTTATTTCTGAAACCTGAACTGCTTTTAGAAATAAGCGCTGGAATGTTCCATAGGAACTCGGAGCATGGGACAAGAGAGGCATGGCACACGCTTGGTGTGGGCTATTTAAAACCAGGGCCTTGGCTTCCCTCTGTGATTCTAAATGCGTGTAATCACATTACTCTGCAGCAGCCGGTAACTATTTCTATAACACTGTCCAGCATCTGTGCTTGTAGTGACTGGATTCCCCCGACAAAAACAAAGTGGAGATGTGGTAATTGATTAGGCTGGCCAATCCAGGTGTTTTCTGTCGTCTCTAACATCCACCTAGTATGTCAGTATGAGTTACTGTGTGTTTGAGGCTTCTCAAATTTGAAGGACTGATCTATTTAGCTATCCCGTAAGCAGAGGGAGATGCCTTAGCACATCAAAAACATGCTTTTTAAATGAGCCATATGCTTACTCAACCAATGAGTAACATAAGCACAATTTATTGCTTTTTCAGGCACAGTGAATTCTTATCTGACAGAAGGATCTCAGCATTAGAGATTTTGCCCCTTTCTGTGTTCATCTTTTTTGGGTTTGATTGACTTGTTAGCATTTCCCCTAAGCGCACTGCTGGCCGTCAGTCAAACAGATAAACCCCTAAGGAATAATCTACTCAATTGTTAATCAAAGACATTAGCTAAGAGAAGGGCATTAGCCAACTTTGTTACATAATGTAAGAACACCTGATCAAGTCCGTAAATTTAATGAAAAAGTCAAGACCGTTTGGGATTTCATTCAGACAAAACAACAGATTGACTTTTAGCTTTTTAGTTTTATGTAAAATTTAAAAACTCTATCTCTTATAAAACATGGGAACATTTGCCATACCCTACGCTGAGAGTTTTATCTACTTGAATCTTACTTATCTCTGATAATAACCCTTCAATGTATGTGTTATCTCCATTTTACTGATGAAGAGACTGAGGCTTAGTGAGATTCAGTAAATTTGCAAAAGACTACATGTCCAGGTTCTAGTGAGTTGTGGGATGAGATTTAAACACAGGGCTCTCCAATTTCAAATCCATACTATTTTTCCCTTATATATATATATATAATCTCTAACAGCCAAAGTGGCCAAGTAAGGCAAGAAAACAAACAAAACATCCCTCCAAAAAGAAAAGAAATGAAAAAATAAAATAAAACTTGGGTTCCAAATCATGCAGCTAAGATACCACAAAGAAGATACCACAGACTCAGTGGATCGACAGTTGACTAATTCTCCCTGGTAACCACAGGACTACCAACTCAAGTCTGTTGCTTGATACCCGAGCACCAGGAGACCTCTTGACCCCCACGTGATAACTGCTCTACAAACTAGAGCCCTAATTGCCAAACGTTACAATCCGAACAAATTATACACTTTACATTATGCCTGGGAAGAGATCTGATTTCTTAGTCAAATATTATTTTTTGAATATTTTCAGGCATAGGCTGAATGTGTGGCTCCCTTGTGGCCAACTATAGCAAGAATAATCCTTTGCACTATCCTATATTAATATTTTCTTTCCCTCCCTGTAGGGAGACTAGTTATAAATTAGATGAGATTAGAAAGCAGTCTCTCAAGAATGAATGTTTTAAGGAATTACCTAGAAAGAACCAAGTTTTTCCCCCCACATGGTAAATCATACAGAGTAGCAGCCTGCCCCAGATCCCCGGGAGACAACATCTTGAGCGCATATGGTATGCTGGGTTCTGTATTGACAAATGCAAAAACTCCAGGGCAAAATAACCCAAGTTCCCAAGTTAAAAATGAAAGTAAAATAGTGGAATGGAATTGGGATCCTTGTTGCAACATTCCAACAACTTCATAGACGTTAAAGTAGACAGCATTACAGGTTAGCAAATTTATCATTGCAAGAATCAATTTGCACTGTTGGTGTGAAGTTGCAAACAAACCCATCCACCTCTCACTTTACTGATACTTTCTCTTTTCAGAAATATCATCACATTCAACAAAATTAATATCAAGCTCATTTTACTAGAAGGCTTATCCAAATATATGCCATATTAAAAATAGTCATGATATAAATATTTCTCACAAGAGCTGCAGCGATGGTGTGAATAAAAAACTCCCTTCTGAGATTTCAGTAAAACCAGATCTCACAAAGGATCTGAAAGAAAACAAAATACAAAAAAACAGACACACACAAAGAGAGAGAGACACACACAGAACAAACCTTATGTTAATCCAGTTTAGCATAACAGGCACTATTTTGACACTATTTAGTGAAGTAGGATACTGTCCCTTCCCAGCTGAAGTAAGAGATGAATCTGCTACAGGTTTCTCATATTAATGTTCAGGGCCAGGGGAGATCTAAACATGTCCAGTAGCAGCTAATAAAAATCAAAATTTGAAATGCAGCAAAATGTTAGCACTGTCAAATAGCCAAGCATGCAAGAGGAATATCTCTCTCTCTCTCTCCATGCCCTTCCACATACAAAGCCCCAAATATACTGGCTGGAATTTTTAAATCGTAAATTAGATATCAAAATGCTTACGGGCCTTACAGTGAGATAACATCAGGAGGAACGGTGCGTGGAATGGATCTGGCATTCTCACATAAAGCGTTATCTTTGGTACAAGTGCACACGGCAGGGCATTTTGGCTTCGCTGGTTTCTTCCCCTCAGTCAGCAAAAGCGCAGATAAGAGACATAGGAAATAAGCAATTCTTTTCAGGGGGATGCAGGCATTTCCCATCCTTTTGCTTCTTTCTGATTCCATGCAGTCGAAAAAATATCCCCACACATGAACAGGGCTTCTGGAATTCAGCTGGTGATTGTCTTGCTCTCAGAACAGGTCTCACAGGAGTCCACCCTTTTCCTCTGCCTCTGCCTCTCTGCTTTTCAAAACAGGGACCTGCGGCTGATTCGTGAGCTGCTCCTGGCTCCAGCAGTGCACTGCTCGGGGGAAGAGACCTGTGAGGTGCTGTGAGATGGGAGCGATCCAACTGCTGGAGGAAGAGAGCCGACTTGCATCACCAGAAAACACTGAGCACAGAGCAGCCTTCGAGGGCAAAGCAAAGTGATGTAACAGAAAATAAACAGCTTTCTGCTTTCATCGGGAGGCCCTTCAATTGTTACCAAAAACAGGACGGCATTATGTCTTATTAGTGGGTGGGTGGGCGGGTGGGTGGGAGCAGTTATCTTGCATAGGATGGCGGCAATCTCGGGAACCTCTGGGAATTGGCTTTTCATGTAGCAAACAAGCTAGTAAGAAAAACTAGCTTCAGAGCCAGTCCTGGCGAGGAAAATGAAGTTAAATGAAACTCTCTGCAGCATTCAGCTAAAACCTTGACATTTCTTGCTGAGTCCACCTGGCCAATGGCTCTGTTGAATGACAAATTTGAACACATGGAGAATGACTTTCAGGGGATGAATGTGAGTAAATACTTTTGTGACACGGATCAACTGTCATGAGTTATTGATTTTCATAATCCCTCCCCACCCCCACACGTAATCCATTCCCTCCTTCCAGGGTGAGGGAGGGAAATAGAAGCCTGGCCTCCCTGCCAGTATAATCCGCCCTCCTCACTTCTCACCCTCCCTTCTTTGGCAGTAGCATCTGAGGCCTGGAAGGAACTCCCTGCCAGCAGGAGGCAGCCAACTTTGGCTTCATGGGGCTTTGAAAAAAGCCTGACTGAGCCCAGGGAGCTGAGATATGATGGGGAAAATGCTGGACTGAGAACCCAAGACCTGGCTTTGAGATCCCAGTTCTGCTGGGAACTAGCTGATTTTACAGACAGGGGAATAGTTGAATTTATTCTCCTGTCTGTAATTGGGGGTGGTAGACAGACAGTTCATAATTATTATGAAAATGGTGGGCGGTGTTACTGGTGTACATAATGGAAAGGAGGATGCTCCCTTGAAAATGGACATTCATCTAAAGAAGCAAAAATTCAAAGGCTCTGACCTGGGGTGGGATGGTCTAGTCTGAGAAGGCAGAAGAGGATGAAAATGGTCCCCTGGACCTCTTGCTTGTGGAAGGCAGATGTTAAGCTACGGCCATTTCTCTTCCTGCTTAGACTGGGCCATCTGAGCAAATGTGCGATTACGGCATAAGCTCATCCTTATCAGAGCTTGGTGCACTGCCATTCTACCCTTTCCCTGTCTCCACTGACCCCACACTACCTCTAATCACTTGTTAACTCTCTGTGCTCTGAGGGGTGGGCAGTGGCAGGCCTGTTCATTCTTATATCTGAATCCTGTCTATTAACCCCAGAGGACTGAAAGCTCCATGCAGGTGGAGACCTTGCTGTGAGCCCAGTGCCCAGGGAGCACGTGCACACTAGATGACCAGCAGATCCTAGGGATGCAACCATAGCACCCCAGTCTTTTCATGGTAACCATGTGCTTGTCCACACCGATTGAAATTGCACCTCAGAGTTATAATAAAGTGTCCTCCCCTAGTCAAGGAAGGTAAGGGGCAATTCCCTGAAGAAGCAATGATTAAACCAAGTTCCCAGGAAAGAAGAATGAAAGAGGGGCTGAGGACAACTTTCCAGGTGGAGGACATGGCATGTATGAAGACTTACCCATGATCTCGAGAGCAATGGACGCCTCTGCAGAGTTTTAGGGGGGGGCATTGGTATTATCTACTGTGTGTTTCAAAAAGCAAGCTATTATCACTGAGCCAGTTTGGGGGGCAAAAGGGGTAATAAACATGATGTTTTATGAAAAAAAGAAAAAAGCCTCAGTTCAAAAGAAGTCATGATTTTAAAATGGATTCTACTTCTGTTACATGGTCAAGGGCTCTGTGGAAAAAAGAATATATGACCATGATTTTAGAAACCATGACCTACGGGCAAACCTCACTTTAAACAGTAAAATTGTCACTTAAAAATTTGGCCACAAATCAGATTTTTTTTTCTCAAATTGAATCCTGCTTCAAATGCACAGGGGAACTTGTTCCATGAAATAATGTGAATATTTTATGGAGGATTTTTTATTCAAATTATCACCCCCTTGATTATCAGATTTTTTTATTCGCACTGGAGATTGAACCTAGGGGTGCTTAGCCACGGAACCACATCCCCAGCCCTTTTTATTTTTTATTTTGAGAAAGGGTCTCACTAACTTGCTTAAGGCCTCACTACGTTGCTGAGGTTGGCTTTGAACTTGTGATTCACCTGCCTCGGCCTCCTGAGTTGCTGGGATTACAGGCATGTGCCACTGAGAACTTTTAGTTCTCTTTATGTTTCACTTTAAAATATATTGGAAGCTCCTGGCTTGTGCTAGTGTAGACACAATCAAGCAGTTTTCATTTTTGACTTGGTAAAGCTGGAAGGGCAATGAATGGGGGAAAGGAATCATACCCAAGCTACTCACTTTGCAGCTGTATTTATCTGGCAGTTCAGTTTGTCAGTTCAAGTGGAAAAAAGATCATTGGGAAGGAGGGGGACTCTAAGGACAAATTACAATGAGCATTCTGAAAAGACAGTAACTTGTTCTTTTTCTATGGCATTTAAAGCCCAGAATCGAATTCTTTATTCAATTAAAACACCCACCAAGATCAGGCAAATTTTTAACCATGTGAGGCAGGATGTTGATGGCCTTCCTGGGAACATGCTCCAGAAGCCAATGTGAGGAAGGGGTTAGAGAGAGGAGGGCAGTTGCTTCAAGGAAGCCTGGAGAGGGCTGAGGTTGGCATCTGAAAGAGACCACTGCTGACAACCCCTCCCATCCGACTCCTCTGGGAAGCT
Source organism: Aplodontia rufa (assembly GCA_004027875.1). Classification (NCBI taxonomy): domain Eukaryota; kingdom Metazoa; phylum Chordata; class Mammalia; order Rodentia; family Aplodontiidae; genus Aplodontia; species Aplodontia rufa. Next base: position 12,905 of record PVKS010012884.1, read on the forward strand.
GCAGGGAGAACAGAGAGGGGGCGAGCTGAGGTCTCCATCAACTTGGAAGCCTTCAAATAAGGTTGGCAACCTACCTGTGGATTGTGATGGCCCTGGGGAAAGGGGGCTGGAAAGGATGGAAGCAGTGCTGGAAGGAGCCCAGGGAATCCAGGAGGCCCGTCCGAAGCAGGCTCGTCGCCCAGTCCAAGCCTTAGAGGAGGAGCTGAGCATGCTCCAGGACTGGCTCTGTCCTTGGCCAGCCTTGTGACCATGGGCCTATTTAATTTTCTGAAGCCAGAATTTTTTCCTCTGTAAAGTGAGGATAGTAATAATGCATATCACATACAGTTGCTGAGAAAATAAAGTAAGAATGCATCTGAAGTGTTTGGTATGGGATCTGCTACCTAGGAAAGATTCATCACCACCATTGCAATTTCAACTTGAGTTCTGAACATGTGACTCCTGGTACTTGGGAAGCAAAGTTCTCAAATAGAAATGAGGTTAGCTGGAGTCTATATTCACTCTAGGAAGTAGGCATTTCTGGGCAAGATGACAGACTGGCAACATCAAGAGACTAGCCATATGAAGGAACCAAGATGCCTCCTGGGAAGGAAAGAACTCACCAGTTTGGGTGAGAGTAATAGCACCCATGCTTGACCCAAGGACAAAGCCCAAAGCTGGAGATATAAAAAAAAAAAAAAGTGGTTGTGAATATGGGATGATGATTCTTTTCAGCCCACTTCTTTTGAACATGTATAAATTAGAGGGGAGCAAAAGAAATCAGCATTAGGACCCCTATAAAAAGAGGTGGGTTCTCCTTAGTTGTGGACACCATGCACTGCATATGGGCACTATGCAAAACTACTTACAGTGCTGGCACCAGGAGATATTGGAGAGATGTGAGACCAAGTGTCCCCCCACCAAGGCTCAGACATCACCAGTCACTGGATGTTTCTCCAGAAGCAGCTCAGCCTTGGTGGCCCACGCAGTAGTGACAGCCCCACAGACATCAGAGGACTTGGCAAATAATCCCAACAGGAAGCCAAAGCAAAAGAGAAGGAAAATAAGAGACTTGGTGCGATGTTGCGAGCACATGCGCAGTGTTCTCTGGCCATCCTCAAAGCCAGGAAGGGGATGGGGGGTGTGTGCTGACAGCTCTGGAAGAGCCAATGAAAGGAAAGAGAGAGAACAGCCTGTGCTGTGGGTATGATCCCCGTTTTCCCCTCAGGCTGGTGTGGCCTAGGAAACACGCATTGTGCAAGTAAACAAATCATTATTAGGAGCCTTAAAAGATCAAGCCTGGCCCTACCTCCTTTTGCAAACACTTGGACAAGCAAAACGGTGTGATTTTAAGCAGCTTTCTCAATAAAGCAGGGTTTTTGAAGCGGTGAGTCAGATGCAATAGTTGGTTGGGAAATCAATCTAGTGGGTACAAGCAGAATTTTAGAAATGAGATGTTTTTTAATACAAAATTGAAGTGTATTTTTCCCACAAGGACAACTATTACCTTCTGAAGCCTTTATTTCCATTTTTTATGTGTTAGTATGAGTATGGTGGTGATATAAACTGTTACAATTGATTTATGATCAAAAATAAGGAGGGAGGGAAGGAAGGAAGGAAAGAAGTAGGGGGTGAAAGTAAATTGCTTTAGAAGATGCTAAGGATCTTCACCCATCCCGGTTGTCTATGAAATGGCAGGGAAATGATCCAGATTCCAATAAATTTTACTTGCTAATTGAGGGCAGCACTAGACCTATTGGAATAGTGTTTCTGTTATTTACTAGCGTGTGACCTGGAGCAAGTTGCTTAGTTTCTCTGTGCTAGTGGTAGTAATAATGCCATTTTTACACTGTTGACATTAGGATTAATGATAATGCAGGCGGAGGCCATGTCACAAAGAAGGCATTCAAGAACTGATAGATCCCCCAGAATCGTGTAGGAAGAGGGCAGTGAGCAGAGGGTCCGACCATTAAAGTTGCTTGGAAGTAATGCCACTTAGGACTCTGGTAGCAAGTGACATTGACACTGCCAATCTGATTATAAAAGAACATTTTGCCTGGAAATTGAATGACTCCAGAGTCCAAGGAAGGGCTGACCAAGCAGGCTTTATAAATGGATTAACTTGTGACAGCCTGGGGACCTGGGTGACAGGAGCACAGTGTTCTCAGGTGAGTCTAGTCCAACCAGTTCTTATTCTCATGTTCTTCTCCAAAGGAGCTTGGGTCAGCTGCCCATGCATTTGCCATGGGAAAGCAGGGCATGAAGAGTGCATATGATAGGAGAGGGTGGTTCCCAAAGCAAAGTTTGGTGCCATTGCCAGGAACAGAGAGGATGGATCCTGGGCAAGCAAAACCACGGGATGCTTATCATGGTGGGTGTGCCAGGATTGTTAGTGGATATCATTCGCCTTTAACCAAACCCAACTCCATGAGTTTAAAGAGAAATGACCAGAAGACGATTTTAACAAACAGCCATAGATAATTTCTCAAAGTACAGTGAAACTCTGATGTCCTAACCACAGAATCGGGGAAAGTATTTTTGCCTCTTCTGGTTTGAGAGAATACACTTTGGCCCTGGGAGAGTTGAGAAGGCAATGAGAATGAAAGCTGACACTTATCCAATGCCTGTTCTATGCCAGCTGCCATTCTAAAGCACTTTATGTATATTAACTTACTTAGTCCTCATAACAATCCCATGAGATAGATACTATTATTCCCCTGTAGTTACAGAAAAAAGCATAGAAACTCAGACAATTAGGAGCCTGGCTTAGGGTCCTGCTGGTGCTGAAACGTGGAACTGCGATCTCACCCAGGTTTTGGGACTCTAACATCTGCAGGACTAGTCACTGCTGGACCAGCCTTTCTGATAGGCTGTAAGGAAAGCAACACAAGGTGCTTCTTTGGAGACCAATAGCGCCTCCTGGGCCAGGCACTGCCATTGAACTACAATTCCCAGCATGCAACTAGGCTATTACATTAACCCCTTCTTTACCAAATTTCCTCACCTCCTTGGGTAATTTCTTTCTTTCTTTTTTTTTTTTTTTCAGGGCTGAGGACCGAACTCGGGGCCTTGTGCAAGCAAGTTAATTTAGACTTTTCTTTACTCTTAAAAAGAGTGAACTTTATTTTGCTTAATTTTTATTACCAAAGTATGCCAAAATTTATATATTTTCATCTATCTTCTAAGTTGAGAAGAAAGTAAACTAGCCATGGGTTGGGGATCATTGATTATGTCCCCAAGGGAAGAGCCTCATCTGGCTCATGCTGGTTTCTTTTCCTGGTTCAAATCCCAGGGAAGGAAAAACAATGTAATTGTTGATGATAATGACAATGACAATGACATTCACAGCTGAGCTTCAACACGTGCTTATAATGTGCCTGGCACTGTTTCAGGTATTGTGCAACTATTATCTCATTGAGTCATCATGACATAGTTTGGGTAATTATTGGCCCCCAATTCTCAATGAGGCAAGTGAGTTACGAAGAAGCTAGGTAGCTTACCCAAGAGAAGAAACCAAGCTGTCTTTGAACCAAAGCATCCAGACATTCAAGTCCATGTTCTTCATCTCCCCATAGCATTGTCTTCTTGCATCAGAATGGTTTCCTGAAGCAAAGGCCATCTCACTTTATTCCCACAGGAGCAGGCAATACATATGTGAGTGCTATGAGAGGATGAGTGTTGACTGGGCTCTTGTGCCAGTCTGGTTGCACAACCAGGGTCAATCCTTGGGAAAACTGTGGCTTATGGGAAGGTTTCTCAGAGATGTGCAAGAAAGACAATGGACCAAGGTTTTGTTCTGCCCTGGGTGAGCTGTGTGACTTTGGGCACAACTCTTAAAACCTATGTTCTGGCCTTCCAAGGAAACTCTTGGGCTGAGTGACCTCTGAAGATGATATACATGCACTTACCCACACCAGAAATCCTACTGGAGACTACTGAAAAGGCATGGAGCAGGGCGCTCTAGTGCATGCCTGTAATTCCAGCAACTAGGAAGAATGAGGCAGGAAGATAGCAAGTTCAAAGCCAGGCTCAGCCACTCGGCGAGGCCCTAAGAAACTTAGCCAGACCCTGTCTAAAAATAAAGTATAAAAAGGGCTGGGGATGTGGCTCAGTGATTAAGTACCCCTGGGTTCAATCCCCAGTACCAAAACAAAAACAAATAAAAGGGCATGGAAAGTGTTGAGCAGTTCCTTGCACATCAAAAACTAAGTGGCAAGTAGCTGTTTAGCTATGCCAAAGAATTCTGAGAACACTGGGCCTGGTTGCCTCGTGCTGCATCTTTCACCATATGCCTGGAATTGGTGAATGCAAAGACGGACAGTCACTCATGGCTGTTCCTGAATGTTCAAGGAACTTCCAAGAGAAGAAAGTGAGGCTGGAGTGATGGCTCAGCAGTTAAGGTGCTTGCCTGGCATGCGTAGGACACTGATTTGAACCCCAGCACCACGTATACAACGAAGTGTTGGAGCAAGAAAAAAAATGTGAAAAACTAAATAAAACTGATATTCTCTCTCTCCCCCCCCCCTCCCCCCTCTGTCTCTAAGAAGAAAGGAATGATTATTTAGTGAGAAAGAAATCACAGAAGTCACTGGGAAGGTCAGAATAGGGAGGAGGGCGAGGACTTCCCCATTGTTTTGATCCCAGAATTCCCATTTGGTGTTATGGGTATCAACGTCCTAGGAGGTATTTGGAAAAGGCACAAAGGTGTTTCCATTGCCACCCTGGCGAGGGTGCAGCTTGCATTTGTTGGGCTGGAAATGCTGACATCCTGCAACTCTCAGAACCTCCACACACAATGAAGAATTGTCTTGCCCCGAATGCTCTTGAAGCTCTCACTGTGAAGGAGTAAAAGAGGTTCTCATTGTGGAGAACATAGCATACCTCTTTGTGCATTTTTTCTGAATAGTAATCAATAATCCATTAACTCAGGGAGGCTGAACTTTCCTCATACAGAATCCAAAACAGATTGATAGACACCCTCTAGCGATAATTGTGGAGAGACTCTGTGGGCTTGGATAGATGTTTTTTTTCCTTAGATCTCAGTTTCTCCATTTTTATAGCACTAACAGTCTATAAATTTCTCTCCACAGAAAAAGGAAACACCTTGTAAAACTAGAGATTTGAAGATACTTTATTTTTCCCATTTTGTGTATGGTAGATGCATGTACTGCCATTAACCAACATGTATATGATAAAGTTTTTTTTTAAGAGAGAGAAGGAATCAATTTTTATTTAGTTTTTCATCTGGTTTTCATTGTTTTGACACTTATTTGTGTATGTGGTGCTGGGGTTCGAACCTGGGTCCTGGAACATGCCAGGCAAGTGCCGCAAGCACCATAACCACTGAGCCACTGCTCCAGCCCCAAATAGCATTCAGGGATCATTTGATTTAAAGTATATGTAATCAAATGATCCCAGAATGTTTCTAAGTATGATTTTAACTATTTGGTGTTTTCTCTGGAAATACATTTGAATTTTATCAGAACTAAGCACCATAAATTCAAGAACAATCACGGAAGGTCACCTTTCCCATGGGCTGGACTTGAATAAACATCTTATTAAAAAATGTTAAGTAACAAAACAAGCAGAATTCTTTTTTATTTTTTAAAGAAAGAGAGGAGAGAGAGAGAGAAGTAATCAGCAATCTTTAATTTTTCATGTGACTTTCATTCCTCAGACTTTGTTGTATACTTGGTGTTGGGGTTTGAACTTGTGTCCTTGTGCTTGCCAGGCAAGTGCCATAACCACTGAGCCACTGCTCCAGACTTGAACAAGCAGAATTCTAAATCACAGGCAAAGTGAAACTAATTTAGCAAAATATGCATTTGCGGATGGGACTAAGGAAAAGCAGTGATTCTGAGAGGCATTGCCAGAGAGGGACGCTTGGCTATTGAAATACAAAGTAGAAAATATGATTACTCCTCTTTCTCCTTCTACTTTATGCCTGAGTTTTTGTTTTGTTTTTTTTTTTATTTAAAAAAATAGAGGTCTCCTTCATTCTTTCAAGATCTTTAACTGTCTTGTTTAGTTTTTTAATTTTGTGTTTGTTTTTTTGGTTTGAGATTCTGAAATTAGAAAGTCATGAACCTAGACTGTGCATGCTTTGGAAACTTGAACTTCATGACGTTGGATTTCAGACTTTTGTCTTATTCCTTTAGAAGGGTTCTGTTTGTTTTGTTTGGCTTTGTACTCTCATTCTAGAAAAACTAAGAAACTTCCATTGAGGCCTGCAACTTGTGGCCTGTATTACTTTCATCAGTTTCAGTACGAATGATGATTCAAGAAGCTTGGAATTTGACCCCAGAAAATAGCAAGGGAATGACAGAACTGGTTATGACCATGGGATTAGTGCCCCACAGGCACAGGGCAGAAATGGGTGTTAACAGTTGGGAAGCACCAGGATTCCATACCAGCCCTATGGCTGGCCCATATGTGACACTGCCCTACCGCTGTCAACCCTGGAGCCAGGAGGTTGGAGGCAGGAAGACAAGCTGGGTCTCCTATGGGCCAGGATCTTTCTGTGCATCATCTCAGTTGATTATTTCATCCACCTGTAAGCAAGGCATTACTGTCCCCATAGCACAGAGGAGTAAACAGAACTTTAGGGAAGTTATATGACATGCCCAAGACCATATATTTTGTCTTCAAAGTGACTTCCGTCTATTTCCAAAAGGCTTATCATGTGATTCCTTATTTATGATGTATATGACATTCTGAACAGTTCTTGGGTCTTTGTCTATGGGAGACAAGAATTGTACAAAGCAATTTTAAAGTACTGTTTGATCATATGATGTCTAAAGCAAGCAAATGATTAAGTGAGGCTCCAGTTGGCCTCAGAAGCTCCATGGAGCCACCTGGGAGACTCCCTGTGTTATCCCAGTCCAGTAGGATGTGACTTAGTGTGGGGGTTATGACCCAAGTCCAGGCTTTGCTGTTCGGCAGCTGACTGACCTTGGGCAGCTTTTTATATTCTACTTTCTCATCCTCAGCTTCCTCATCAATAGTTTAGGAATATGCTAATGCCTCTCAGGTCTCATGATAAGGAAGTGAGATCGTGGAAGAAAGTGCTTAGCACATAAGCCATTCTTATTCCAGTCTGCCTCCTGCTATCATGGTCCCCCTACATAAAAGAGCCCCCTCCTGAAACTGGCAGAAGGACAAAGGAAGGTGAAAGAGAAAACAAAATAGGCCTGGGGATCAGTGAGAACAGACTAGAAGGGTGGCCTCCCTGGCCAAGACTACACCCCTGAGGCCCAGATCTGTGTAAGAGTTATCCTAATTTTACTGTAAGAGTAAATCATAGAACCCTGAGTGATCACAGCCCAGTGGGTGTTCAGTCCCTGTTCTTCAGAACAGGACAACCAGATTTCAGAGGGCTTCTCTGAACTCTGAACTGGTGGTTAAGAGTTTTGCCAGGAAAACATTTTTTTTTTTACCCTTTGGGACCAGTGTTAGAGTGGTTGTGATGGACATGGGCCTTGCCTGAGTGGTGCGTCAACCACCCAATATTTAACTATAATTACATTGCTCAGATTAAAGCTAAGTGACTCTGAATTTGGGTTTTGTTTTTAATTTAACGTTTTTTTACTATGGACAAACAAATTTTATTTCTTGCATTACACAATTGTCTCAGTCCATTCATTCAACACATATATGTGTGTCCTCCACATAAGGTAGAGTAGCATTGGACATTTGAGAGGGAGCAAAGTCCCCAGAGTCCCTGCCTTCAAGCACCACATGGACCAGCTGAGCAGACAAGTAATTAAATGAGAGGACACAAAATGTGGGGAAGGGCATAGTCAGGCTGGGGGAGCAGCAATAGAAGCACAGATCTGGACTAAGGTGTTGGGAAAGTTTACAAAGTGCTCTGCCCCTCCCTTGGTCCAGTCGGGCAGCCTCCCTAGGACTGGCCTCCCTGCACATGTCAGGCAAATGCATGTGTCAGGTGATTGTGCAAGGGACTGAATTCCACATTTTGCCCCCAAAGAGAGCTGGGAAACTTCCTTCCCACTTTGCTTCTGAAACACAAAGATGACCAAGGGTTTTGAGACACAATTTCTAGGGCACAAGGAGAATAATGGCAGATATGAAATAAAGCAGAAGAGCAATGTGGCATGCCTCACTGGGCATGCTGTACATATTGAGCATCGTGCTAAGAATCTTTACATGTAGATATTTGCTGTGTCATTTATTTCTCATGGCAATTCTTTGAGGTCAGTACTATTGCTATGCTCATTTTCCCAATAAGGAAAGAGGTGAATTAAATAGGTCATAAACCTATCCAATGGCAGGTTTAGCATTTGAACTCAAGAAACTGTAATTAGTCATTTGGTCATTTCTTATTAAGGGCATTTTTTTTTTCAGCAGTGAGAGCCACTATTATTCCCAGAGGGGGCCTTTAGGTGGAAGAGAGGAGAGCCTTGGTAGGAGTTATAAATCGTCCAGCAACTGCTAGTGCTGGCTACAGAGGAGCTCAGTTACTATTAACTGAGTAAGGCACCAAGGCAGTTTAGTGGTAGATTTCCACCACTCTTCTTAGTCTCTGGAACCTTCCTTTATTCTGTACCTGGGATTCAGTCTCCATAGCTTCCCCAGATAAAGCTTCTCAGGAATACAATCCCTCAGGATCTTTTCGTTTTAAGGGTGAGAGGATTACAGCAAATAAGAGCAAATTGTAGAGGTTGTGGAACCATCTCAGGGGACTCCACAAATAACCCAGTAACACAAATAATAAAGGGTAAATAGGTCATAAGGGCAGGATCTTAATGCAATAGGATTGCTGTCCTTAGAAAAAAGGAAGCACCACCAGGAATGCTCATGCATGGAGGGAACCAACCCTACATGAGGACACAGGGAGACAGCAACCGCCTGTGTACCAAGAAAAGACCTGGGAAGACACCAAGATACAACTTTGATCTTGGACTTGCAATTTCCAGAACTGTGAGAAAACGAATTTCTGTTGTTAAAGCAACCTAGTCTGTGGTGTTTTGTTATGGCAGCTCTAATAACTGATACAAATATTCTCCTCCTCTTCTTTCCTTGTTGTTTGAACACACTCATGTTTTCATAGGCAACTCAGAGAATTCCAGCTTCAAGATTTTTGACCTAAGCCCAGCTTGAACCAATAGGACTCAAAACTCGGAAAGAAGGGAAAGGGACAGCAGCAAGTCCTCTTGGTGTCATAATGAAGCACCATTTACAGGCTTTCCAAGGACTATTTAATTGAGGTCGCAGAATGGATCTTTGAATTTCTGTTTACTGGAGATCAAAGGCTCAGACATGAAGGTGACACATGACTCTGTAGACTTGTGTCCAGAAGAAATGTAAATGAATTCTGAAAGGTATGAAAGATAATCCTCAAGATTAGGATTCTATTGCCTGTGGGCCATTAGCTAGTTTTGCATCTAATCCAGTCATCTTATTCCAACATTCTTTCTCCTGTGCCTATATGATTCCAGTGACTCTAACTCTCCTTGGAATCCAGCTTCGCCCTCCTTCACTAATGAGCTGAATAAATCTTTGACTCGTGTTCACTCTATGGTTGTATAAAAGGGGTGTTGTTGACTTTTTAAAAAAAGTATCTTTTGATAAAAACAAGAAATTAATTTTTTTTTTAGAACATAAAGATCATCCTTTAAGGTCTTTAAAATCTTCTTGGAATTAGGCTTTGGTTTTGTGTGTGTGTGTGTTTTAATTCTAGATTTTCTGTTTCTGCCTTAGTAGTTTTAAAGCACTGATGTTCAAGAAGCACAAAATTTATTTGCCACACAAAATTTTGATTCCTTCCATAGACAGAGAAAATCCTGAAGTAACATGTGAAGTTGGTTATAATCTTTTTTCTCCTCCTGGTCTCCTAATTTCACTATGCAGTAGGTCCTTTAATCTGGGCCTATTATTCTATCTCCTTGACTTAGGTGATAAGAAATGATCTGATACGATATGAGGTATGATTGATTACAGTGGTTTCTCCCAGGCTATATGCATTTAAATAGAGCGTTTAACTATTTGCATTTGAATGTTTTAACCTAAGTACTTTTAGACTCTTGGGCTTTGCCTCTACCTCTCCAAACTCCCTTTGCTCCTGCCTTTCCTCCCCATAAATGCACTTCAGCCAGAACAATTCCGGTTATATAATAAGATTCAGGTAAAATTTCCTTTGAATGATCAATTACTTAAAAAGTATTTAATCCAAAGAGATGAAACTTTGATGGTGGCATGGGCAATTGTCACACGGTAGAAAGACCTTAAAGTTTAGAGACATGAAAAAGTTTTGCTCTGCCCTGATCCTGTGCAGATTACTGCGTTTCAAGGAGCCTCAAGGTCCATACCTATAATCCTGATTTGCAGGACAGTAGGACAGTTGCATGTGTTAAGGGAGATCATGGAAAGTGATGTCTGATAGGGCTTACTAGGAACAACTTTAGGCATTGCTGACCTGCATGGAGATGTTTGAGGGCCACAGGGCAGTGGTGGGGATAGAACTCCTCCCGTCATGCTGATTAGTGACACCTGCTCACACCATTATTGAATACAACCTTAGTGTATAAGCACTTGCTCCCTTGAAAACCTTAAATTCCTTTTGCTACCCATCTGGTCCTCCCATTTCTAATTAAAATTTGGAAGTTGCATGAAAATTCAGCAGGAACAGTTTTTGTGAAATGTTTTCTCCAGTGGAGCAGATTGTGCTGCTCATCGAGTCAGCTCTCAAACTAATTTAACTCTCAGCCTTGTAGCCTTCATACAGAAAGACAGAGGAAGCAAAGAGGGAGCTGTGATGAACTGTGCCAGTTGGACCGCCTCGTGCTTCTGACTCATTTCAGAACCATTATCATGTCAATAGAAACATACCTCCAGCCCCTCCCTCCCTATTCTCCCAAGGAAGTGCTATTAGAAAAGCAAGGTCCAGAGAGAAGCAGTGCATTAATATTGTGATTAGGTTTAAAGGCAAAACCACATTAGTCATCCAGAGATGCCTAGGTCATTAGATCAAAGGAAGAAATAGCACTAGGAAAATGGATAGCAAAGGTAGATGTTAACAAATAACTCTTATTTACTAAACATTTAACACGTGCCTGACCCAGAGTTTATAAATAAGTTATCTTGTTTGATTTTCCCAATTTTAATTAGAGTAGGTTAGTTGCTATAATAAACATCCCCTAATCTCAGTGGCTTCATATTGTAACGACTGATTTCTTATTCATGTCTCAAGATGAGCAGGAGGAAGGTGAAGGACTTGGGGTTCTTCCTGAGTAATCTAGCCTCCCTAGGACCTTGGAGTCTTCAACTGGATCTTCTGCATCTTGCTAGAAAATGAGGGGAAAAGGAGAAAGTACACAATGCAAGGATCCCACAAAGAGTTTCCTAAGGTCTAGCCCTGAGCATGGCATGTGTGACTTTTGCCCACATTTCCTAGGCTAGAATTCAGTCATAGGGCCTACCTAGCTATAAGAGGCTAGAAATGTCCACTAGAGGTATGACTAGCAGGAAAAGGAAGCCAGTTTGGTGAACATGTAGTCTCTACCATAACAACTCATCGTTACCCCCATATTGCAAATTAAACTGAGTTTTAAACAAGTAAAGTAACTTGCTCAATACCATATAGCACCTAGTGAGCAAGTGGCAGAACCATGATAGGTTCTTGGTAGGGTAAATTCTTAGTAGAAACCAAGAATCTGGCTACAGGTTATTGGGCTTTGCAACTAGAGAAGAAATCACTACTCCTCCTGTGCACATTCTATAATCCTGGACATTTCGGAAATTTGCAAGGTAACATAACATGTAGACACTGAAGTTTTCCGTCCTCTATAATACACAATAGTGGGAATAAAGTGAAGACAATGTAATCCAAAGTCAGTGCCTCTTTAGGTACTTGATTCGCCCCAAAAGTATGGGTCTGGCCCCATGGGTTGCTTCCTGGGTATTAGATGGTAGAATTCAGCTCCTTTTTTACAGGTGTCAAACTTTTATGCTTAATCCTGTACATTTTCTCAGAGATCTTTCTTTCTTTCAAAGAGAGAAGGACAGTGAGAGAGAGAGAGAGAGAGACAGAATCAATTTTTGAGTTTTTCACATGGCTTTCGTTGCTCTGACACTTAGTTGTGTATGTGGGTGCTGGGGTTTGAACCTGTGTACTTGAACATGCCAGGCAAGTGCCGTAACCACCAAGCCACCGCTCCAGCCCCTCGCACAGATTTCTTTAAGATTAACTTGTTTAAGAGCATCTGTTATCATTTGGCTGTAGGAACACCTATCGTATTTTAGACTTGGGAGCCCCTCCCCCACCACATCCATGTCCCTCAGAACAGAGGTGGCCCTACTGAATCACCTGAGGCCTAAGGTGGTGAATTCATTTCCCTATTCTGTGTTCTAATCATGTGGAACTGAGACTATCCTCCTAAGCTTACCCTGTTCTCTTGTCTCCAGGTCATTGTACTCTTTGTTCCCTTATGGGTCTAGAATTATAGGTATCGATCTGGACATTGGGAATTTGTTTTTAGCTCCCCAGGTAGCTTTTATTATTGTTATTATTATTTTAAAGAGAGAGGGACAGTGAGAGAGAGAAATGAAAAACAATTTTATTTAGTTTTTCATGTGGCCTTCGTTTCTCCAAGACTTCACTGTATACTTGGTGCTGGGGTTTGAACTCGGGAACTCATGCATGCAAGGCAAGCGCCGCAACCACTGAGCCACCACTCCAGCCCAGTTATCATTATTATTATTTATTATTATTATTTTGATCAGAGTTGAGTACCAAGGACAGGATCACTATAAACCAATCGTGGACAATCACATTTTCCTTGACCATATCAACAAACGCACACATTCCTTACTAAGCAAGGTACAGGGGATTTGGTGCAGTCTCCTCTCATGATCTCTATCATTTCCCTAATGGTCCTCTACTGACTTGAGTGCATTTTCAAGGGCTGCTATAACATGTTTGCTTATTCTTGTCATAGGATTAGTCCATGTTCTACAACAGATCAGCCTGGGAGATGTCGCCCTAACAATTTGGACAATCTATTCCCATGCACCATTGTAAATCATTAGGGCCACCCTGGTGCCACTGACCTGTAGGACACTGAAGCAGTGGCAGTGGTTTCTAGTTTTCTAGCTTTCAACTCTAAAATGTGATATAATGGGACTAGAGATGTAGCTCCGTGGTAGAGCACTTGCCTAGCATGCATGAGACCCAAGGTTTGATCCTCAGCACTGCAAAATAAACTGGCAAACAATAAAACATGGAATAAGTAGCACCTTTCTATAGCCTATTTATCATATTCTAAGTCAGTAATAACTGTATTTAAATCTTGAGCCTTCTGTACTCTGTTCAGCCCCCAGCATTTGAACCACATTGACCCTGCCTTTCTGTATCTCCTGCCTCCCCAACACGGCCTGAATTCTGTGTTCAGCCAAAAGACGGCTGCTTGGGGCCCTGGGTCTCCTGCTATTCTGCCTTTGGTCACACTGTCTGTTTCCCAGCATGCTCATCTCTCTTCTTCCCCTTCTCATCTTCAAGGTTTCATTCAAATTCTACCCACATGAACTCAAGTTCAGGGTTTCCAGACTCTCCAAAGAAGAGAAGAGGAAAGCCAAGGCACAGGGTGGTGGCCACACCTGCTGATCCAGTCACCTAGGCACCACACATATGCCTTAAAGACAAAGAGTGTGTGTGTGTGTGTGTGTGTGTGAGAGAGAGAGAGAGAAATAGAAGGAGAAAATAAGGAAGCGAGAGAAATAATCCTCTGCCACTCCATTAGGACTGTCAGTGGAATCTCTCTTATACGGTAACAATATCTGAAACAAAGAGTCTTATTCTGGATAAATGAGCTTTACAGTTTTAGCACTGTAAAGCAATACAATCAGCAGACAAAAGTCATTTTGTGGACTAACCAGACTCTCTGGTTTCTTTTTATATAAGATAATATTAGCTAATTAACAATAAATTAGCTACTTTGAACTCTCAGCTCCTGGAGGGCTTAGTCTTATTCATAGGACTAATACCTTATAAGAGCATGATGGACTAATCTTATAAACAAAAGGAAACATCAGAGTCACGGTTTGAGCACTAAAACGAACATGACCTTGTTTTGCACTAAACAGATGAAGCAGAACATGCCAATGGAATTGATGAAATAAAGCACCTTTAATTTGATATGTCATCTTCTTCCTCATAGTGCTGATATGCTGAAATCCTTTGACAAATGAATGCTGAGTGTGGGATGGGGATGTGTCTCAGCGGTAGAGCACTTGCCTACCATGCACGAGACCCTGCTTCTGATCCCCCAAACTACAAAGAAAACAAAGTCTTTAAGTGTATTCTGAACATTTGTTGGGCACAGGGCACTCTGGTAAGTGCTAGGACACAGCAGGAAGCCAGGCAGAGCGATCCTTGCCCTCAAGGAGCTTCGAGACTATAGCCAGAAGCTCTGGCTCCATTCCCAGAATCTCTCTTTGCAGGTGTCTGTCTGCTTTAGAGGGAATTCAAAACAGCTTTAAAATGTTTTCCCCAGGAGAGCAGAGCAGTATTAATCAGAACAGGAAGTGGGGAATTGCTAATTCAACACACAAGATAAAGGGATACACGCCCTTGCTTTACATCTGTTTTCCCCATGTAAGAAGCAGCCAGCTTCACTAATTGTACTGCTGACCATGACCTTTCCTTTTTTCTCTCTTGAAAACACGTAATTTAGCAGGAGGCATCTATTGGTGGACTGCAAGTGTGAAGAATTCTCAGGATAATGAACTTGATTTTCTCTTTGAAATGCAATTCACATTTGTGCAGTGTCTTATTTAGGAACGTAGAACAAGGTACTTCACATACATTATCTCATTTGAGCCTCACAATTGCCTCTAATATAGGCATCATTAACCAGTTTTTATAGACAGGATGAAAAGGGAAAGAGGAAATGGCTCGGGCTCTGAAAAATGCTAATTTACTCACAGGGGATAAATGAATATGCTTCCTATCTTGTTTCTCTTGGGCAAATTTTGATAACCATCTTTAATATTAATACCTGCCTTACATTTGCATACTTCCTTTAACTGTTCAAAGCATGGTCACCTCTTTCACATGTCATCTGATGCTCATGCTAAACCTGTGCTGAGAAATGTCAAGAACTATTCGACGGTGTCTCTTTGTAAGCGTAAATCACTGTAGAGAAACTTGCTTTTGTTGCAGTTAAGGTTCAGGACTAAACCAATAGCAATCTTCCTTCCAGAAATCAAATCTATGCCCATTTGCAGGGTCTCTCTGGGATGGTGTAATCTGCTGCTTAGTAAGAGCAAGGGACACGGGTACTATCATCAGAACAGATTGCTATGGTTACCGGTCCCAACATTTTAGAAATGTAGGTGTCTTTACCACCCTGTCCTTGTCTAGATGGTCTTAGCACCCGTTCTGCCTGAGTTAATGATAGTCAAAGGGAAAGAAGAGAAGGAAAAAGACAGCTCTGTGTACTTGTGCAGTGAGGTGCATTTATTCTTAAAAAAAAAAAAAAAAAAAACAGAAACCAGCCTAAATGAAGCAGGGAGGCAATGACAGCAGACGAAGCATAAAGCAGGTGCTTTCTTAATTGCTACAGCTGGTGCCAAGTTTTTGGCATAATTTTTCTCATTTTTGATTATGATGGGTGCCTATTTCACTTTTTTTAGCTGAAGCATCTGAGAAGAGTCTATGAATCTTCTCTGTTCCTCTCATTTTTACAGAAAAGCAAGGAGGCAGTTTTTCTTACAGAGACTGTAAATAAACGCAATCCTGGGGGTTTTATATTTTTATTTATTTTATTAAATTTTATTGCCTCAAAGGAACTCATTGACTCTAGAAAGGGAAATTGGCTGAAATGCAACTTGATATTTTAGTTTGCCAAAATTGCTACGGGTTGAATTTTTAATTTATTTCAGAAGATTTGATTCAACCATTGAGACTCATCTGAGTGATTTTGGTTTCAGAATTGAATGTATTCAATTTATTTCAGAATAGAATCCTAAGGTGATTTCTTTTAAAAAGCAGGTTGTTAAATTCTCCCATCAATGTAGCATATTCATTTTGCTATTTGACTTTTCTCCTTCTCATAGTGAACGTATAAGTTGTGAAAATATTGGCTGCAAGTTATTTTATGCCTTATTATTTCAAAAATGTTTATGAAGAGTAAGCACTGTGCCCAAAGCTCATGAAGAACCAGCAATGTGCCCAAAACAGTACAAGAAACCAAGAAGAATGCGAAGATAACTAAGACCTGGTCTTTCCCTTTCAGCAGGTTTGATCCCTGAAGGAAATTAAAGACACAGACGAACAATAGCATGACAGTTCTGAGTGAAGTTACAGCAATAGAATAAATCACAGTGTACCACTTGCTTCTTTGTTGTTCTTGTGGCGCTGGGGACAGAACCTAGAGCCTCCAGCATGCTAAGGGAGTGCTCTATCACTGAGCTATATCCCCAACCCTAGCAATTAGTTCTACTGGCAGATTTAATATAAATAAAATTCATCATTTGGGGCTGGAGGGGTGGCTCAGCGGTTATGGCGTTTGCCTGGCATGTGCAAGTATGCGAGTTCAAACCCCAGCACCATGTACACAATGAAGAGTCCAAGGAATGAAAGTCACATGAAAAACTAAATAAAAATTGCTTCTCTCTCTCTCTGTCTCACTGTCCCCTCTTTCTTAAAAAAAAAAAAAAAATCATTTTTCCTCTTTCTTAAGGTAACTCTGCTTAGAGAATGCTATTCAAGCCAGGCATGGTGACACATGCCTATAATCCCAGCAACTGGGAAGACTGAGACAGGAGGATCACAAGTTTAGGGCTGGACTCAGCAATGTAGCCAAGGACCTAAGCAATTTAGTGAGACTTTGTCTCAAAGGAAAAAATTAAAAGGGGCAGTGGGTGTGGCATAGTGTCCCTGGATTAAAAAAAAAAAAAGTATTCAATTACTCTAAGGCAACATTTGAATTCTGATGCATTTCTAGTTTTTTTTTTATTCTTTTTAGAGAAGGACAGTGAGAGAGACAGAACAGAGAGAATCAATTTTTATTTTTTCACATGGTTTTTGTTGCTCTGACACTTAGTTGTGTATGTGGGTGCTGGGGTTTGAACCTGTGTACTGGCGCATGCCGGGCAAGCACAGTAACCGCAGAGCCACCGCTCAAGCCCTCTGATGCATTTCTAATCCTTTCTTTCCTATTGACTTTGTTCTGTGAATATAAGAGAGAGAAAGGCAAAGAGCACACAAGAGAGCAAGCACATAATTGTGTTTTTTTGCTTGTTTTTGTTTTTATCCTTTGCAGTACTAGGGACTGAACCCAGTGGTATGGTACCACTGAACTACATCCCCAATTCATTTTTTTTTTCTTTTGAGACAGGGTCTTGCTAAGTTGCTCAGGTTGGCCTTGGACTTGTGATCCTCCTGCCTCAGTCCCCTAAATATGTGGAGTTACAGGTATGTACCAAGCCCAGCCAAGCACATAGTTTTGAAGTAAAAATAAAAAACAAAAATGCTTATTTTTATTTTGGAATTTTGTTTCAAATTACATTTCAAGAAGAGGGAAAGAGAAAACTTTTAAGTACATAGAGGATTTTAGGGAGACTTGATTTTTGGTCTTGTTTTCACCTTTGGCCACTTGTGTTTCTGGGTCCCATAAGGCCTACCTGCGTGGTTTCCAAAGTTTCTTTCAGTCTTAGTGGTTTCAGTGCAATGATCACATCTTGTCCTGAATGAATCCAGTGCTGTCCTGTAGGGAGCAAAGGAAACTGAAGGCTTGAGGAAATATCGGTGGCGCCAGAAAGAGAGAAGAAAGAGTGCTATTTGGGCCTCTGCTATCCTGGCCTCTGCTTTCTCAGCGTCCTATTTAAATACCACTTCATTTGTACAAAGCCCGAAGTTCAGAGTCACTCACAGTTTACAATAGGTCTCATTCCTTCTCGTTCCCAGTGGGTGTTGCACTGGCTCTTAAAAGGGTAAAAGCATGAGATTCGCAAAGAAGTTCAAGTTGATGCTGAGTTGTATCTACAAAGAAGCCTTGAAGGCAAATGAAGTGAATTCTAAAAAACTTCCAGAAGGAAATGGGTGGCAAGAGAGTGAGGAATGCAATTTCTCTACACAGTTCTTTCCTGTCTAATTTCACAGTCAGTTATCTGATCCAAGCCCCAATTAACAACATGCCCATAGGTTGCTGCTGGTCCCTAACAATCCTCCTCTTCAGACTTTCTGTCCAGGGCATATGCCATTCTTCTTCCTCAAATGCTCCTCTCACCTTGTTGCTTCCCTAGGTACTGGTTTATCATGCATCCTGTTTCCTGTCACATCATAACTCAACTCTATTTTCTTAAATTTATTGCATGTATTTAAGGTGCACAACATGATCTCTCTCAGAGCATACTTACAGTGGTTGAGCAAATTTACACATTCATCACCTTGCATAGTCTATGTGTGTGTGTATACATGTATGTACCTAAAACCTAGTAAGTAATACCAACAGTATTAACTGTAGTCACTATGCTACATCAGATCTCTAGGCTAATCATACATAGGTCAAAGACCCCTGCCTCTGCAACTATTCCTCAATTTGTGGTTCTTAAACTTTTTGGTACATTGGAACCACCTGAAGGACTTGTCAAAACAGATTGCTGAGGGCTGGAGTAGTGGCTCAGTGGTTATGACGTTTGCCTGGCATGAGCAAGTAAGCGAGTTCAAACCCCAGCACCACATACACAATAATGTCTCGGAGTACTGACGGCAACATGAAAAAGTAAATAAAATTGATATTCTCTCTCTCTCTCTCACTCACTGTCCATCTCTCTTTGAAAAAAAAATTAATAAAACAGATTGCTGGACCTCTCATGCAGTTTCTAGACTCTGGGGAATAGGACTGGGGTGGAGCCCCCAAATTTGCATTTCTAGCAAGTTCCAGGGTGTGTCCATTCTGAGACCACAGTGACCTTCTGCTCTAATTCCTACTCTAATCTCAGGGAAAGAGGTTTATCTTTTCTAACCCATATCAACTCCCTACCCATCCTTGAGACCTCCTTCCCATCTTCTCTGAGATGGAGCTCGCTCTTCTACTCATTTCATTTTAGTGGTATCAATATTGGCACCATTGAAACTTCCTTTATTACAGTCTTTAAGTAGCCTCTTATCACTGCTATTTTAATTAACCTTTCTCAAACCTACACAACCCAGCTCTACCCACCTACTTAACCAACTGTCCTCCTGCTGTAAACTTTCCTGAACTTGATATTTTGGTCATCACTTTTCTTTTGACTTTCTGTACTATGTTTCCCTTCCTATTCCCAATAATTCCCCAAGTTGCTCTACTGATACTAATTGAAAAGTTAAAAATTACCCTCTTATTCCCATATCTAACTGGACTTCCTTATTGTATAGCAACAGCAATTTTCTTTGACTTCAAATTGTTTGCCAACCATGTACTAAGTGCTACATAGTTTATATACAGAATTATGTCATGTAATTAGCCTTCTGCCAACCTTATGAGTGAAGTAGATATTACTTTACAGATAGGACCAGATAAATTAAATAATTTGCCCAAAAACCCAAGTGAAGAAACCAGTATTGAATCCAGCTCTGATTTCATATCCAACATATATAGAAAAACTTTATTAGGCCCCTCTAAGGAGGATAGGTCCCAAGTCCCCAGTTGATACCTAAAAGCACAAATAGTACTGAACCCTACATATACTGTGTTTTTCCTCTACATAAGTACCTATAATAAAATCCAATTTATACATTAGGCAGTTAAGAGATTCACAAAGATAACTAATAACAAAATAGAATAATTATAACAATACTCTATGACAAAAGTTGTGGCAATGTGATCACTCTCTCTCAAAAGATCTTATTGCACTGTAAATCTTAGCAAACTTAGCATACCCTTTCTTTTTTCTTGACTTGTTGAGAACTTTTACCCTTTCACTTAAAGGAAGCACTTCACTGTTATCATTTGGTATATCCAAATTGCCAGCATCACTACTTTTGAACTTTGGGGTCTAATAAAGCTTTTTTGAACATAAGCACTGTTATACGACATAAGTCCCTCTGATAACTGAGGTGGCTACTAGTGATTAACAGAAAGGTAATTATATATAGCATGGATACACTAGACAAAGGGACTATTCACATTCTAAGCTGGACAGAGCAGTATAGTGAGATTTTTATTATGCTACTCAGAAAGATGCCCAACTTAGAACTTATAAGTTTTTTATTTCTAGAATTTTCCATTTAAGTTTTGGAACCCAGTTGACTGTGGATTACTAAAATCATGGACAGTAAAACCACAGATAAGGTGGGACTACTGTACTTCAGAATAAGCGTCAGAATCCCTGGGAATCTGTTAAACTACCAAGTTCTGGTTTCAGTGCCAAAGGCTCTGAACTGGTGAGGCTGGGGCCTAGGTATTTGAATTCAGAACAGTCGTCTGGTGATTCTGATGTGGGTGTTCTCAGACCCACATATCTTTTGAGAAACGGTCCCCTGTTTTGACATAATTGGACATGTTCTCTCTTTAAACACATCCCTTGGTTGCTATGATACAGCTTTTTTTTTTTTTTTTTTTTTTTTTTTTTTTTAGTTTTGTGGGCTTTCCATTTCCTGCTTCCTCTCCTGCCCATCTCACTGCCCCAGACTCTGCTTTCCACTTGCTCCTCTCTTTGCTGTTCATCCCAAGAGCAGTGCTCTAACTCGGGCAGATGGTTCCCAACCTTACCCTTCTAGTGCCAACCTCCTGGTGAGAGCCACGGAGCAGCATGAAATGATTTTGGAACAGAGACGAGATTCAGCCCCAGTTCTGGACAAAACTCTGAAGCAGGTGACATTGATCCTGATGCTCCATCACCCCACTTTGCTCTCGGTCTTTGCTCTTACCCATGAGATCTCTATGCTTTGCAGTTTTCTAGTCAAGTCACTTCAGCAAAACAGCTAATCATTTTACACTGTCTCACTAGTGTGTTAACCCTCCCAGGCATTTGCCTTTTTAAAGCCTTTTCCCTCTCTATGTGGGTTCAACTGTTGTTCCTGTATTGAAGACATTTTAGGCTTCATTTAGCAGACCCAGGAATGTAATCCAGACTCAGGAGGAAGGAGAGTGACTGGTTTGGGAGGGGGCCTTCTCCTTCCCTCAACATTTTCTGGAGCTTGGACTGAAAAGCAGCTAGTAACACTGCTGGGAGGGCAGGACTTGGCCTTTCTGGTTTCCTGTAAACCCCAGGGACCTGGCCAGGGATATAAGCAAACTGCAGCTCTTGCAGGCCTGTCCCTAGACATGCAGAGGGTGAAAACGAACTAGAGCTGCCAGTTTGGCTGGCTTCCTGCCACCCGTACCTCTACATTCGGAATGACTGACTCCTCTTCTTTCTTTATATTCTCTCGTACAAGCAGCCAGCCCTGACTATGGTGCTTATGGAGGCCCCTCTTGGTGATTCTCTATATCAGCAGCTGTTTTCCTTCGTTGCATTTATCAGTTTGTAATTATTTTATTTACTTGTTTGCTCTTGTTCTTATCTGGAGAATAAGGCTCAAGAAGGCAGAGACTATGTCTGCCTTGATCTCTACTATGCTCAGATCATAATGCTGGTTAATGGTAGACCCCATCTGCAGCAGTAATGGCTACATAGTTAACCTCTACCACCTGGCACTTAATAGTCCTTGACCTGTCCCCAGTAGCTATCCTGATGCTCAAAGCCTTGAATTGCTGGGTTGAGGTAGGCAATGTCTTGAAGGCAGTGTCAAGAAAAATTATGAAAAATTTTGAAATAGGCAAAAAAGATTACTGTGTGTGTCCAGCATGCTGTTGAACTGTCTAGGTTTCACTGTCTTTGAGTTATGTTAAAACTTTGTAGAAAATTGATAGTTATACAAATGATTCTTGTCCTTCAGATGCAAATAACTTTTGTCTAGTAGAGGGGCAATTGATAATTGCCATGCATGTTGGCCAATTTCGCACCAATGTCGAAATTCATTTTAGCTTTCCTGACTATATATGTGTGTGTTCTTGGAATTGCCCTTTGAACTGGTTGTAGCATCTAACTAATTAATCAATCATTACTTAGTAAAATAAATTCGCTGACATGTTAACTGTATATATTGTACATGAGTTATAATTTTAGCTTTTTAAAATATTATTTTTTTAAAATTGCACTTCACCAAAATCAATATTTTTGCATCAAAGGATACTATCAAGAAAATGAGGGCTGGGGGCTGGAGCAGTGGCTCAATGGTTTTGGCGCTTGCCTGGCAAGCACAAGAACCTGGGTTCAAACCCCAGCACCATGTACACAACTGAGTGTTGGAGCAACGAAGGCCATGTGAAAAATTAAATAAAGTTGTTTCTCTCTGTCTCTCTCACTGTCCCTCTCTCTCTCTTAAAAAAAAAAAGAAAGAAAAGAAAATGAGGGCTGGAGCAGTGGCTCAGCATTAAAGAATTTGCCTGACTTATTTGAGGACCGGGTTCAAACCCCCAGCACCACATATACAACTAAATGTCAGAAAAACAAAAACCAGAGGACAAATAAATAAAATTGACTCTCTCTTAAAAAAATGAAAAGTTAATTTGCAGAATGGGAAGAAATATTTGCAAGTTATATTTAAAATATATATACAGAATATATAAAGTACTAAAATTCACCAACAACAAAATATTTAAAAATGGGCAAAGAATTTGAAAAATTCTCCAAAGAAGATACACAAATGGCCAACAAGCATATTATAAGATGTTGAGTATCATTGGTCATTAGAAAAATGCAGATCAAAGCTACCATGAGATATCACTGCATACCTACTGGGATGTCTACAATCATAATAATTGTGTAACAATGGGAAGTAAATGTTAGCAAGGATGTGGAGGCTGTGGGAATAGAAATTGGTATGTTTGCTGCGGAAAACAGTTTGTATCTCAAAAGATTAAACCTGTAACTCCCATATGACCCAATAGTTCTACTGCTAGGTATAGATACGGAAGACTTGCCTAGATATCTGTATAATGTTCATAGCAGCATTATTAACAATTGCCAAAGGGCAGAAACAACTAACTGAAGTGGCAGTCAGCAGATGAACAGTTAACAAAACGTGGTATATAAATTGAATGGAGTATTAGTTACTAAATGGAATAAAATGTTGATATAGCTATAATGTGGCTAGATCATGAAATCATTACACTTAGTAAAATAAACCAGATGCAGAAGGACAAATGTTGTATGATTCCACTTGAGGCATCTAGAATAGGCAAATTCATGTACCACAGAAAGTAGAATAGAAGATACTGGGGCTTGTGGAAAAGGAGAATGGGGAACTGTTGTTTTGTGGGGGAGGATGAAAACGTGATGTAGTTAGTGCTGATGGTTGTAAAGCATTGTGAATATACTTGATAAAACTGAATTGGACATTTATAAAATTATAAATATTATGTTTTTTATCTATATATCTATCTTTTGCTTTTTACCACAATTAAAAAAAATTATCTTTTAACATGGGGACTGATCAAAGCCAGAATGTGGTTTTTTGGGTTTTTTTGTTTTTTTGAGAGAGAGAGAGAGAGAGAATCAATTTTCTTTAGTTTTTTTCATCTGGCTTTCGTTGCTCCAACACTTAGTTGTGTATGTGGTGCTGGGGTTTGAACCTGGTCCTCCCATGTGCCAGGCAAGTACCGTAACCGCTGAGCTACTGCTCCAGCCCCCAGAATGTGTTTTTGAGAGCAGCATGAGGGAGGACTGGAAGTCCGAACAACCTGGCTCACATTGCCGCTCACTTACTAGCTGTGGGACCATGGATAAAGTCGAGTTGACAGCCCTTGTGGATTGTGTTGGGGCATCAGTCATAGAAAGAGGAGTGACAAAGGAGATCTCTAGGTTTCTGGTTTGAGCACTGCGGTGAATGGTGATGCCCTATCATCTGATGAGGAAAATATGCCAGAGAAAGGGGACACAGTAGTTAAAAGTTCAGTTTTGGTCACATTAGTTTTGGCCGCAAGGAGAGACGTTAAGTGGGGAGATGAATACATAAGACTGGCGCTCAGTAAAGAGGTCTAGGCTAGAGATGTAAACTGGGACACATCAGTATATAGATGGTCTTTTCCATCGTAGGAATGGCTAGTAGAGTAGCCAGCCCTGCAGAAAAGCAGGGGACCCAGAAGGCATATACTCTAAGAAAGAGGGAGAACTCTTGAATTAGATGCCAATATTAACAATCAGAATATTGAATCTCAAAATCCAGATTTCTAACTTCTCTTGAAAAAATAAGTGTACCGCTTCAGCAATTCTGGCCTGAATTTCTATTGTACACCTTCTACATTATTTAACAAAATTCCTGACAATAAAGTGTGTGTCAAAATCTTTTGTTTTATGAATACAATATTACTTTGGATGTTTTTGCTTTTATACAGCCAAAGGAGGACATGGACTCTCCAACCCCTATTCAGCACTGTTTAGCTGAAGCCAGTTGGTCATTTATGTTTTCTCTCTGTGTAAGTAGTCCATTTCTTACCACCAGTTGTAACCTTCAGTACCAGGACAATTAGAGATTTTTCTTTCAGGGAATTTAATAATCAAGATACCTGTGTTAGTTGACTTTTTTCTTGACCTGACCAAAATACCTGACAATAGCAGCTTGTTAATGGAGGAGGGCTTTCTTTGGGCTCATGGTTTCAGAAGTTTCAGTCCATAGTCAGCTAGCTCTGTTGCTTTGGTCCTGAGATGAGACAGAACATCATGGCATACAGATATGGCAGGAAAACTATTTAGTTCATGGCAGCTGAGAAGGAGAAGAGATAAGTGGGAGATAAGGGGCCAGGAACAAGATATGGTCACCACCAAGGGCACACCCCCAGTGACCTATCCCTCCAACTACACTCTACCTAATAGTTTCCACCACTTTCCAGCAATCCGTTCATTTCTCAATGGATTAATCCACTGATAAGACCAAAAGCCTCATATTCCAATCACTTCCTAAAATCCCCATCTCTGCACATTGCTGCACTGGGACCAAGTCTTCAACACATGAGTTTTTGGGGAACACTTCATATCCAAACCAGAACAACACCACTCAGGGAAACTGCTTACTATTTATTTTCAATTATCCGAGTACATAGACATGATATGTATCATTAAATGCATGACTTACTTCACTGAACATTTAACATGAAGCACACTTAGTGCTCATAAATTGTGAAATCACGTGATTTGATCAACTCTTACTTGGTGCCCACTTACACCTTACATGAGGAGAGGGACTATTGGGGGTTACTGGTAAATGTAGGAGATCTGAGAGGACATTTTAAAACTCTTTCCTTGGGATGTAAAGTCAGTACAATCTGGAGCACAGTTAAACCCTGTGATTTAAGAATGTTGAACATAGGGGCTGGAGTGGTGGCTCAGGGGTTATGGCACCTGCCTTGCATGCACGAGTCCACAGGTTCAAACCCCAGCACCACATATACAATGAAGTGTTGAAGCAACAAAGGCCACATGAAAAACTAAATAAAATTGATTCCCTCTTTCTCTCACTGTCCCTCTCACTTAAAAGAGAGGACTTTAGGTTCAACATTCTATCTCTGAAGTGGTACTGGTCTCCCCTCTCTGAGTTAGGGGCTCATACCTGGTATTCCATAGCCTTCTGTGTCTATTCTTATTACTGCCCATCCTAATGTATTATAATGATCTGTTTCTGTGTCTGTGTCCCACCCAGAGGTAACCCTTGATGGTGGGGTTATATCTTTTCCATGATTGCAGCCCTGACCCAGCCAGTTCTTGAGCAAACATCCAGAGATACCTCCATAGACCTTCATTATTATAGTGGGTCTCTCCCTTTGCAGTTCCTGAATGCAACATGAAATGTTCATAGCCATAGATATTATATGACCAAAAAATCAGCACATCAGTTTTCCAGTGACATTTAGTGTTCCTGGTTTCTGCCTCACATCTCATCTGTCCAGATAAGTGTCTATCTCTTAATCAGAAGCTCCTTATCCACAACTGTCTCAGAGAAGGATTTTATAGACAGCCTGTCTCTGTTCTGGCCTCCTGGGAGCAGGCCTAAAAATGACAATCAATTCATTTAGCTAATTGGTACACTACTGTCTCTCCATTCTGCTTTCCAACGTCCACTTCAACTACAGTATCGTTCAGTGCAAGCTCCCTGGCAGCCTCCTCCAGTCTTTTACACAAGCAAATGACGGCACTTCGGCCAGCTTGCGAAAGATAGCCACTGGACCGTGCCTGTGTTCCAGGACCAAGCTTTGCCATGGAGATCGTGCAGCTGCCTTCTTCAAGATCTGGGCTTACAAATGGACAGGAAGTACAGGCTGACCTTGCCAAGTGTTCAGGGCCTGGGCACTTTATTTCTTTGGATGCTGACCAGAGTCTTCCTCGGCACTTACAGAGCCCCCACCTGCCTCCATCTCAGTGCCTACAGGAAATTTGTCTTTGCGTATGTCAGCATTTTATGAGGCATAATCTCTGAGGCCCCAGGAAATTCCACCTAGCCACTCTCCAAAAGTTGCTTTACTTGACAACCTTTCCAATGACCAATTAGAATCAATGTTTTCAAAACTCCTAAGAACAGTTAAATTTTTTTTAAATGTGAACTTTTTATTAAATACAACATATATACATAAAAGTGTACAGATCATAGGGTAAATGAGTCACTCATATAATGAACATCAGAATAAGAAACAGAATTTTGCAATTTTCTCAGAGCCCCCTTCCAGTTGCTTTCCCTACCCTCCAGAAGGGAGACCACTATCCTGACTTAGAACAAGATAGATTACATTTATTTTTTAATTGGTGGATAAAATTCTATGTATTATGTATGACATATTATTCTGAAGTATATGTGTAATGTGTAATGACTAAACTTAGCTAATTAACATACGTAATATCTCACAGTTATATTTACTTGTTTTATCCTTTATATAAGTGGAATCATGTATGTAATCTTTTGGGCATGAAGTGCTGCTTTTACTCAGCATTATAATTTTGAGATTCATCCATGCCATTGCACATAATTGTAGTTTTGTAGTTTGTTCAATGATATCACTGTGTAGTATTCTTCTGTGCAAATAACCACAATTTACTTAAATATTCTAATGGACATTTGGGTTGTGTTTTAGTCAATTTTGTTGCTGTGACCACAAGACCTGACAAGTACAATTGGAAGAGAAAAAGTTGGGGTTGGGAATTTAGTTCAGTGGCAGAGCACTTGCCTAGCATGTGCAAGGCCCCAAGTTTGGTCCTCAGCCCTAAAAAAATAAAAAATAAAAAAAAGAAGAAAAAAAGTTTATTTGGAGACTCATGGTTTCAGAGGTCTCAATCCATAGAGGCCAACTTCACAACTCTGGGCCGGAGGTGAAGCAGAACATCCTGGTAAAGGAGTATTGTAGAGCAAATGAGTGTAAGATATGGCAATCAGGAAGCAGAGAGAGCTGTGTTCATCAGGGACAAAATATAAACTCCAAAGGCACACTCACTGACCCATCTCCTCCAGTCACTCCCTAACTGCCTATGGTTACTACCTAGTTAACCCATATGAGTGGATTAATGCACTGATTATGTTAAAGCTCTCATAACTCAATTATTTTACCTCTGAACTTTCTTGCATTGTCTCACACATGAGTGTTTGGGACACAACTCATATCTAAATCATAGTGGGTCGCTTCCACTTTTTTGTTATATAGTTGCTATGAACATTCTGGTTCAGGTCTTTCGGTGAAAATGTGTACACTCCTGTGCTGAAATATACTAAGGAATGGACTATATGGGACATATGAGATGCATATTATTAGTAGGTGCTATCAAACACCTTTTCCAAGGTGGTGGTACACTTTACACTCCCACCATCAACACAAAAGGTAAAGCATGTCACATCTTTACCAACGCTAGATCTGTGTTTTCTAGTTAGTTTTTCTGGTAGGTATGCAGTGGTGTGATTTTTAAAGTCCTTATATATTCTGATAATCTCTTGAATACATACATTGCAGATATTTTCTCCTCTGTCACTTAAGTTTTCATTTTCTTAGTACTTTTCATAAGCAGAAGTTCTTAAGTAAATTAATAATAAAGAAATCATCTTATCCTTTGTGGCTAGCTCCTTGCATGTCTTATTTTTGATAGTTTTTCTAGATATAAGGAAGATATCATGAAATATCATGAAGATATTTTCCTATTTCTTTGAAAATGATTTTTGTGTCTGATAGGTAAAAATTAAGATTGATTTTCTTACTGTATTATTCAATTAACCCAGAAATATACCTAATTCTATGCCATTAATTATGGAAATATATATATATATATGAATCTGTTTCTAGACCCTATTTGTGAAGCTGCTGCTTGTTAAACTTATTTTCTGAATGAATGCCTATAATCCAATTTTTTTCCTCAAGTAGCATTTATTGCACACTTACCAAGAACTAGGAATCATCTCATCAGCATAATTTCATTTTAAACATCATCAGTCCTTATGATATAGGTATTATTATTAACCCATTTTATAGATGAGGAAATGAAAACCTAGAGAATTAAATGACTTGCCCAAGGTCTCCTAGTAATAGGAAGCCAGGTCTGGCTGACTTGTAAAGTCAGAGCAGCTTTTGATGGGGACAGAAGCAAAAATGTGTTGGAAGAGAGGAGTAGGAGGGAGGGGCCCCACAAATGATGAACAAATCCCCAAATGAAAGCATTCAAACATCATATTTTTTCATGGAAGTGGTATTTTAGCGTTTTTTTAATAGTTAGCTATAGTATCAAATTTCCATCCAAAGCCAACTTATTTCCCAAGACAACATCATTTTTTAGTCACGTCCTGCATTTTCATTAGGGTACTATGTTCTTTTAGTCTCTTCACTTTCATTTCTGTGTCCTTCATCCCCTATGCCCAATGAGTCACAACTTCTACCATTTTTTTCTTAAACTCGCTCTCAAATTCCTCATCTGCCTTTCCACCACTTCCTGTTATCTATTATATATTTTATTCGTGCATTATAGTTTTACATAATGTTGGGATTAGTTGTCACATATTCCTAGATGCACACAATTCAGCAATACAATTTGTTCAATATCCACCCCCCACATCCCTCTACCTCCCTCCTCCCATCCCCTGCCTTTCTTCTGTGTCCTATATTGTTTCTAAAAAACCCAAATACAGTGACATAATTCTTATACCTATGAAGTATATACAGTAACATTTATAACTGCTTGGAATATACCTTGCTTTATCTCAGTTCCAACATTTCCCCTTCTCCTCCCTTCCCATCGTCCCTTGTTATTCTTCTCCTGCTATCTATTCTGATACATTTCTCCTCTACCCTTCGTACCTGCCTCCATTCCTCCTTTCTGCATTTCATTAGCAAAATAGCATATTATTATTTTATTTTATTTATTTTTATGGTACTAGGGATTCAACTTGAGGCCTCATGCATGCTAGGCAAGCACTCTACATTCTTAGCTATTTCATTTTAGATGGGGTCTCCCTAAGTTGTTCAGGCTAGCCTTAAATTTGTTATCCTCCTGCCTCATGCTCCCAAATAGGGCCAGTTATAGGCTTGTGCCACCATGCCCAGCAGGATAACATATTAAGGCACTACACATAGTTCTCCACTTTAAAACAATAGTGAACATTTATGAAGCCTTGCTACATACAGGCACTAGGCTTAACCCTTTAAATTCAACATTTAAATTGATTTTCACAATAATACTGTGAAGTAGTTACATTCATTGTCTTCAATTTATAGAAGAAGATTGAAAATTGAACTAATTGATGCTCAAGATCACAGAGCTAGGTAATAGCAGAACCAGGATCCAAATATATATTTGATTCCAAATCACCTCCTTATTCTTTACAATTCTTCACTTTTAGACCAAACACTGTAGTCCAGAATTCAAGAACACCCAATTTCTGGTTCCAGCTTCCCTCACTGATCTTTCCTTTGCTGTACCTTTTCAAAACTTCTGCTCTGGCTAAAGTGACCTCTCATGTTTCCCTGCACAACCCAAGGATATTTCTACCTCTAATCTTTTACTGAGCCTCCACTGCCTTGACTGTCTCCTCTTCCTATCTTCTCCTCTCTTATTTAAGATCTACATTTAAATCATAGCTCAAG
This sequence comes from Aplodontia rufa, assembly GCA_004027875.1. NCBI lineage: Eukaryota > Metazoa > Chordata > Mammalia > Rodentia > Aplodontiidae > Aplodontia > Aplodontia rufa. The sequence continues at coordinate 42,976 of PVKS010012884.1, forward strand.
TCCCACTTCCTCTACCTAGCCTTTTCCACCTCTTACTAATCTTTCAGTCTCAATTTATCTGGTAACTTTACTCCATCAAAAATTATTTCTAATCTAAGTATCAAATATTGCCATGGGCCTTTTTGAAAGACAATATATATGATGGTTAATAGCATCAACTTTGGAGTTAGTTATATTTGTGTCACCATTTATTTGCTTATGACTCCAGGATAGTTAATTCTAAATATATTTCCTTATCTATATGGGGGATAATGGTACCAACTTCATTTGTTCAGTAAATATTTTGAGCAGTTGTGTCTGGCACTGTGCTGAGCACTGAGAATTAGAAAAAGAGGCATGATCCCTGACCTTGAGGAGCTTACATCAATGAGGAAGACAGGCATAGACTAAACTATTAGTGTGTACGTATGTAGTTAATTGCTACAGAAAGTAACATGTGATCATGCCAATCCCATCTAGTCCATGGGAGAGTTTGCTCCTGAAATGTTTTTCCTACACCTAAGCTGAGGTTTGTAGAATAAGAAGAGGTTAGGTGAGCAGACAGGGAAGGAGCAGTAAATTTGAAGAAGCATGCATGTTGAAGAAAGAAAGAAAGCCCAGTTTGGCTGAAGTTTCATCAAATATTGTTGGGATTGGATAGCATATGGTTCTGGTTATCTATTGGAATATAACAAACCACCCCCAAAATTAGTGGCTTGAAAAACATTTAATTTGCTTATAAATTGGCAGTCTGGGTGAGGCTCTGTGCAGACAACTCCTCTCTGTTCCATTCCATGTCAGCTAGGAAACGAGAGAGACAGAAAGAACCAGGTAGAAGCTCTATCATCTTTTGCAAATTAGCCTCTGAAGTCTTAGCATTTCTTTTACTACGGTCACTGGCATGCCAGTGACTGGCATGCCATGACAAGGCATGGACCAAAGTGTCAAATTACCACAGTAGTGAGGTATCAGTGCCACATCACAAGAAGAGCATGTTTAGTGGGAAATATTGGTGTGACCATTGGGGAAAATGAAATCAGTGTTGTGCAGAATGCATGTTCATAGTTTGCATTAGAAATATTATTCAGTATTATTATCACCATCATCTCCTAACTTCCCTCACCACCACTCATACCTTCCATAGTAGTTGTTGCTTTATTTGAGTTAAACATCACTGATGCGCATTTTTATTTTCACATTCATTGAAATAACATATTTTACATATTGGGAGCCACAGGTTCATGTAATTTATTGGGCACTCTGAATATGGTAGAATATACTGTTGTTATTTTATATATTTTCTTTTTTTATCAAACCTTCAAGGTTTAGATTGGCTTTTATATATCTGTTACCTTGAGGACTAGGACAGTGCCTTCCTAAGAAAGACAAGTAATAAATATTTGTGTTATTGTTGTTGAGCTATAATTATTAATTTAAGATTTTCTGATCAGGTAGTTTTTCTTTTTTTCCAGTGATAGAACCCAAGGCCTCATATACGCTAGACAAACGTTCTACCACTGAGCTGCACTCTCAGCCCTCTTAATTTTATTTTGAGACAAGGTTGCCCAGGTTGGCCTTGAACTTGCAATCCTCTTTCCTTGCCCTCGTGAGTAACTGGTATTATAGGCATGTGCCATCACACTGACTTACTTTGTTTTTCATTAAGATCATGTGATCTATCCTTAACATATATAACATATATTTTGTATTTACTCTCTTTCGGTAACTGCTACCTCAAAATGAAAAAATGGAAATCTTTACTTGAATGGACTGTTAGCAAAAAAATGACATTTTTAGAAATGTTGGAACCAGAAACTACCTCCTACACAACTCATGTGTTGGGGGAAGGGGAAGCTGGATCTTGCAGAGATAAGTACTGCACAGTTCTAAACTCTCACGAAGTTCTGTGCCTCTTTTCCTCATGTGATTTTTTTAAAATGATGCTAGTAACAGCCGCACAGGGTTGTTGTAACAGTAAAATGACACAACAGTAAGAAGATGCTAGGAACTGAAGAAAACTGTTAATAAATGCCAAGTATTGGTAGAAAGGAAATTGGATACAAAGTACACATGTGTTTGACTTTAGAACAAAATGTATTTGTTAGAGTTACCAGAAAAGGACTGCAACATAGTGTAATGTCAAATCATGAGGCTTCATATCGCTTTAAATTGTTTGAGCAAGCGTTTTTAATGAAGTATAATCCAATCGCATTTTGAAATAATTGAACTTGCAATCATTTAACTTACCTTACAGCTTTTCACGACCACATTCGCTACAATGGGTAAAGCAGGGTGTATCTATAATTCACTTTCAGGGATAGGAGACTTGAACGGATAAGGATATTTTTATCTACTCTTTCGGGCAAACAATGTAAAGTGAATGCAGCACTGAGTGCCAAGGTCTTTTTTCTAAAACGGGCTGCTGCAAAAGCCAGAGGCATGCCAATTCAATTCAACAAATATTTAATTAGCGCCTGCCATTTCCGAGGCACGGTGTGGAGTACTGAGGAAAAGGCGAGGATGAATAAAGGCTGATGCCAGAGGGAGACAAGACCTAAATCCATGCACAGAGTGGAAAGCAGAGCAGGGCGTCATGGTGCAGGAAAGGCACGACGCAAGAAGCCGGTGGCACTTAAAATAATTTAATTTTTCCTGCCTTGAAGGTTTTTTCTCTCTTCTAAGATTCTATTTTGGAACCCTTTTCACATGTGCCAGGTCGCTCGTTGGCAGAGAACCCACGACGCAGTGAAATCTCTCCTCCTCTCTCTTCTTTCCTCGCAAATTCCATGAGTTCTGCCACCAGCGCTGCGTTTGGAACAGAATCTATTGTGTGGGTGGTGTAACGATGGAAAGTTATTTTTGTACTAATTATGAGAGCTGTTTTACAGCGGAGCGAGGGGAAAGGGAGAGGCGGCGATGCGGGGCGAGGATGCTGCGAGGAGGCGTTACTAAGGTTACTAGAGAGAGGCCGGCAAGGGACAGGCAGGCATGTTTTATTCTAAAACAGAATTATTTTCAAAGGAGGGCGTGGGCTGAACCGCGGGCAGTGCCACACGGTACTACGTGTTGGATTCCCTAGAGGGGAAAGGAAGGAGGCCCAGGAAAAAATTAGGAGCTGCGACTTGGTGAAAGCGGCTCTGCTTCCCCTCCCGGGCCTTTTCTTCTGCCGCTGTTGTGGTGCGGAGCCGGCGCCTTTTAGGAGTGACGCACGCACGTCGTAGTCGGACCGGAAGCGGCTCTCGGTCCGCTTCCGTAGGGAGGGGTGGGGAGCTGCTGGTGGCGGCGGTGCTGGTTTGATAAAGCTCCGCTGCTAGGGCGGACCGGATCGGCCCTGCAGCGGTTCGCACAGTACTGGGGCGGTCGCTGCAGCAACCACGACTCTAGACTCTAGGGGAGAGCTTGGCAGGGGAGACAGCGGAAGGAAGGGGTGTGTCTGGAAGGCCGTGGCTGTATTTGGTGTTGGGGTGAAGGCCTCCAGACCTGTTCCTCGTAATAGTTGATTGCATTTCTTTTTCTTTTGATAACAGATTCTGGAGACCCTCGACGTCTCCGTTCTCGAGATTTTCTCGGCCCTTCTCAGTTTATTCGTAACCTGATGTGAGCTTTTTAGTGCAACCTCTGAGTAAAGGTGGGTATGGGATGGATGAAGGCGTCACAGAAAAAGAGAAATGGGAGAGTGACAGCACGGGTAGGAAGTGGTATATGGAGTGAGGAAACAAGAGGCTGCTGCTGAAGGGCCTGTGGTACCAGACACTTTTAAGACCCTTTTGGTGTGGTAACTCATTTAGTTTTAGGAGGATACTACTCTTAATTAGCCTTTTTTTTTTTTAACAAATGGTGAATATGAGGCTAAGAGAGGTTAAAGAACATTTCCAGAGAAAGACAAATGAAAATGCAGAGCCAGACTTTGAATTATGGCAGGCTAATTTTAGAACAGATAACCTGCATCTCCAGTCTTCATTGGGGTGGTCCACTCTATACAATTCTGTGGGACAGGGAAGAGAGGTATACACCAGCATAGGTAAGTTTGAAAACAAATTACAGAAAAGATCCCTGACCCGTAGAATTTAAAGATTATTTGCTGTAACTACCTTATGTAGCAGATGAAACCCAGAGAGATGAAGTAACTTACTTACGGTAGTTAAGACTAGACACACCTGTTGTAGGTCCATTGCAATGAAGTTTAGGGAGTTATTTTCTTTTTCCTGATGTACTTGCTCTTGTGAATACTAAAGCTTTAAAAATCTTGATGTCTTCTGACCTACACTGGTTACTTTCAGCCATACGAGTTGAGTATTTGTAACATCAAATAGTCAAATCATCCATCCACCCCCTATGAATATGAGTCCCAAGTTCAGTCTGATACTGGAACCTGAAGCTTCCTCCAGTACAGTTGTTTTATTCCAAGACAGCTGAGGTCTTTCAACATTTTTTTTTTATTTTTTTAAGAGGGACAGTGAGAGAGAGAGAGAATCAATTTTATTTAGTTTTTCATGTGGCTTTTGTTGCTTGGACACTTTGGAGTTCAAACCTACATGCTTGTGCATGCCAGGCAAGTGCCATAACCACTGAGCCACCACTCCAGCCCTCAACATTTCAAAGAATATCAATTTAAAAAAATGTTTTAATTAAAGAGTTATTGTACAATCATAAATGAATATAAAGTAACAATATGATATGCATTTATTGTTAAACCAGAATTACCCCTACATCACCCAAAGAATGTCAGTTTTAAAATGAATGGAAGCAAAACTAAGCCAAAGGGTAAGGTAATTTACCTTGAGGAAACTTAAAATGGAAATCTCTACATGTGTTGAAAAAAAATTAGTAAAATTTTCATCAGTTGGTAGTAGTGCACCATTCATAAATTCTGATGGGATAGAGCTAATCATATTCTACTGATACAATTTGGAATAGTTGACATTGTGGGTTTAAAAATCAAGTAAATCATTTTAGCCACTTATTTGTGTTCTAAGATTAATTGGGTGAACTTTGTCCTTGATTTTTTTCCATCCCTGAAATGGAGATAATACTTCCTAACTTGCAGAATCACAAGCATTTTTATAAAGTACTTAGCCTAACATCTGGGACAAAGTCAGTGATAAGTATAGTCATACATCATTTAAGTTTAGGAACATGTTCTGAGAAATGAGTTGTTAGGCAGTTTCATCATTGTATGTGAATGTGGTAGTATACTTGCACACCTCACCAGTATAGCTTGCTACACATCTGGTCTATATCAGGGTAGCCTGTTGTTCCTAGGCTATCTTCCCAACATGTTACTGTATTTAATATTGTAAACAGTTGTAATACAATGATATTTGCATACCTAAACATGTAAGCATAGAAAAGATACACTAAAAATACTTGGCAAGAGGAATTTCTCAGTTCCATTATAATCTTATGAGACTGTTGTCATGTATGTGGTCTGGTGTTGGAGATCATGACTACACAGTAAGTCAAATAAAGTGAAACATTGCTGAAGCTGCTCAGTCTTTTTGTAGCTTCTGGGCCTGGTTTTTGGTAGAAAGGCCCAAGAGTAAATTCCTTTGTTGTCTTAATGGCAGTTAAAGGTGAAAAATATTGATGCATTTTTCTGAAGGGTAAGTTTGTATTTCAAAGCAAAATCCAAGTTTTAGATGGCTGGATAGCCCATGAGCAGTGGGCATACCATGATTCTTTAAAACTATGTGTAAGATCTTGTATTTTTAAAATGTTGTGTTTCCTGAACAATTGGCAATTTAGGTTCTAAGTAAAATAACTATATTCTTTTTGTATATATTCTTTTGCAGATGCATGGTCATGGAGGCTATGACTCTGATTTTAGTGATGATGAACTTAGTGGAGAATCTAGCAAGAGGAAAAAAAGGTAAGTAATTTTTTTATTGATCCGTATTTCACATCCTTTCTAGATTGCGCTGAGGTATAAATAAATAATATTGAATTTTGGGATAATGATAACTGCTTAGTGAATGAGTTTTTATTCCTTAAGTTACAATAAATTGATTCAAAATTGGAGAATAGTGTGGGGAAAATAAGAACAAAAAGTCAGTGCTGTAAAGGGTTTATTGAAAGGGAAGGAGGAAAAAGGGGAAAAAATGAAGGTTTCAGATTTCTCTTGTGTATAGTTTTCATTCAATTTTTTATTTTTTAGAGAATCAGTTTTTTTTCCTTCTTCTGTTTTTTGTTTTTCCTCCACTTAATTGTGTATGTGGTGCAGGGGATTGAACCCAGGTCCTTGTATATACCAGTGCTTTATCGCTGAGCTACCTCTCCAGCCCTTACTGCAATTCTTAAAGACTATGTACTTGCAAATACCATACCACAGAATGGCTTGGTTGGTGCTCTCTTGTAGTACTTGCCTTCAAAGTGAGGTTGGTGTGGAGGATGGTATTATAATACAGGACAGTTTTTTTGTTTACGTGAAAGAGCAGGTGAATGGAATCAGCTAGTGGAAAGTTTTTTTGAATTGAAAGGGACAAAAAGTGGCATCATAAAGCCTGGGCATCATTTTGGCTAAGTTGATATGCTTGGGGGCATTGTTCTCTTCTTTTAGTGCTTAGAAACTCAATTTTATACATGAATTCAGGAGTGGTTGACTGATTGATACTAACTGAACCTATAGAAATCAGTTTATTCTACCATGAGAGCGGTGTATTAGGTAAAACTGTGAACATTTTTGTAAGATACTCAGTCCTCATGGATAACCAAAAATTAGTAATAATTATAATTTATATTTTATGGTGCTTTATATTTTTTAGATTATCCTTCAAAATTATTACTTTGTAAGAATAGAATTTGAACAAATCTAGTTGGGTACTCTCTGCCTTAAGGTGATATTTATCTACATAATTAGGCCTGATCATCTGTGGTCTATATTCTCTATAATCAGACTTTTTCAATATTATTTATTACCAAAAGCTTGCTTATTATTATAGGGAGGAAATATAGTCAGGAGACTAGAAGGGGGTGATGTGGGGGTGATTCTGGACAGGGGATCCAGGGCATATCATATTGTTACTACATATGCATTTTTGATTGTTTGACAACACAACTCAAAAAAAATAGAGAATCAATTTGTTTTTCACATGGTTCTGGTTTCTCGGACACCCAGTTGTACATGTGGTGCTGGGGATCGAACTCAGGTCCTTGCGCATGCTAGGCGAGTGCTCTAATCACTGAGCAACGGCTCCAGCCCCCATATAATTGTTTTATAGAGAAATTAAAAAACTTACTGTATTAAGATTAAGGTGGTAAATGGCTAAGTTAGGATTTGAATTAAAAATTTATATGGACTAACACTAAAACCTATGAGTTTGTTAGTTTTTTCCATTTTATAGGCATTAAAGTTGAGATGTAAACTGCTTCATTAAAGATCACTAAGTTATTTTTAAATTAAAACTTGATTTCTTTGGGCTAGAGATGTGGCTCATTGGTAAAGTGCTTGCCTAGCATGTTTAGAACCATGGATTTGATGCCCAGTACCATATGCACACACACAAACACCTTGAATTCTTTAAAACATGCTCAATTCTGAAAATATAAAAAATTAGGAAATACTTTTTAAGGAAAATTAGTTCTTAATAATTTTTATTATTAATACATCAGGACAAATGAAGATGATTTACTGCTCCAAAAGCCATTTCAGAAAGAAAAACATGGAAAGATGGCTCATAAACAAGTTGCAGCAGAATTGCTGGATAGGTATGGTATTTCAATGCAAATTACATTCTTTGGCTTAAGATGTTTTATAAACTTAGGGACTAGAAGACTTGATTACATTGGTTAGAATATAGACATTTTGAATTTGCTTAAAATAAAAATTTCTTTAACAGGGAAGAAGCAAGAAATAGAAGGTTTCATCTCATAGCTATGGATGCTGTATCCTTTTTATATTTCTAAATTTTTGTAACTAATATATTATAAAGTCTTTTTTTTATAATAAAATCTTATGAAGTTATTAGTCTTATGTTTAGGGGTAAGTGCTTATTGGTGTATAATTTTGCTATTTATGCTTTAGGGTGTAATTTTTTTTTTTTACTAATACATAGGAAATATTTAGAGATAAAAATACTGAAGAGTATTATTGTAAATCTGCAAATATTTTTTCCAACTTGCTTTTATCAAGTTTTTAAATTTCCCTTTTCCACACTTCTCTTTAGTCTCATTTTAATTTATTGTCTCCCTGCCTGGTTCTTGGCTATTTGAGTTCTCTGCAAAACTTGTATTTAAAATTAAATCTGTTTGTAGACTGTCCCCTAGCCTGCTATGCTTTAATTCTTAGACATGACTGGAGGCTGTTGATAAGCTATTAACTTATTTCCTTTTGTAGTATGTCTCAACTCAATTTTTCAATAAGACTGTGGCTCTTGACAGTAAATATCTCTCCATATTTCTGTAGGGAATATTGGGAAATGAAAGGGAGACCAAGTAAGATCTGGAGTTTTTCTAGGTATTTATCACTAAGGTTAAGATTGGCAGAAGGAGACAGTATCACTTACCTATAGACATCTTTTTCTCTTTGTTCTCATTCTAATCCTTTTTTTTTAAGTTATAGAAATACCATTGTGTCTCTAATTTATTTATTTCTTTTATTTCCTAACCTAATATCTTTCCCATGAATCTCATCTGCGACATGTTCCTTTAGCATTTGAACATCTGCTTTGCCTTCTCTGACACCATCAGGGGCATTGGAGCTATTACATATTGTACGTGAAAGTGAAAGTCTAGGCACTCCTTTTACACAATAGGAGGGGGGAACCATGTTTTTTTTTCTGGGTTTTTTGATTGAAGTAGAGTAGTTATTGTCTAAAAGTTAGTGGCTTCACTCGGCTGACTCTGGGTTATTTGGTTAGAGAAAACAGCTTTTGTTGAGGCTATTTTAGTCTGCCTAATGGTGTTTCTAGGTTGCCAGCCTCAACTCCCTTCTCCGGGATATGTGAAACTGACAGAAAACCCAGGGAATGTACAACCTGAGGTCCCTACCTGGTGTACCTTCTCTTTCTCTCCACCTTTCAGAGTCTTAATATATTTGTTTTATATATAACGTTCAATGTTATTAGTTGTTGTTAGGGTGAGTAATATGAAAAAGTACATCTTTGTTTACTCCTATCTACCCAAGAGCAAAAGTTCTTTTGGACATAAAAAAAGTATATTGGAACGTAACCTTGCTTATTCATTTATATGGTGTCTATGGTTGCCTTCCTACTAAAGTGGCAGAGCTGAGTATTTGCAGCAGAGACCAAATGACTTGCAGTGTCTGTAGTATTTACCTTCTAGCTCTTTATAGAAAAAATTTGCAGATCCCAGTTCTAACAGGGTGACTTGACGCAGTCACAGGACCAGTAGCTTGTCAAGAGCTAGAACTCTGATCTCCAGATCTCTGGATATCTGGCACCTGCCTTTCTCCCTCCCCTCCCCGTCTCTCTTCCCCTTTCCCCCTTCCTCTCCCTACCTCTTTCTCTCTCTCACTGTCCTCTCTCTCTTTAAAACTA
>PVKS010012885.1:0-52436 GCA_004027875.1 Aplodontia rufa
GGGGGGGGGGGGGGGGGGGGGGGGGGGGGGGGGGGGGGGGGGGGGGGGGGGGGGGGGGGGGGGGGGGGGGGGGGGGGGAGCGGCCACGGTGGAAGTGGGTGCAGTGGGAGCTGCTGTGGTGGCAACTTCTGCAGATGTTGCTCACGTGTGCTGGTCTTTGCAGTTTCTTGTGGTGTCCTGGGGTCAGCGCAGTTTTCTCCAGGCCATGTGTGTGCACAGTACGTCCTGACAAGTTCCTGGGGGATGGAAGGCCCTGTCCCCGGCAGCACACTTTCCACACTGCAGCAACCTTCCTCCCCCTGCAATCCGTTATTTCCTCCCAGCCTGCCAGCACCTCTTCCGCTCTGACCACGTGGTCACCTCCTGGCCAGGCTGCCACAGAGTGGTCCTGACCAAATACCCATCTCTGTCATTGCAGGGAAGCTCCCCAGTGGAAAGGGAGGACAGGTGCCTGTTGGGGAATTTTAAAACGTTAGAAAAAATTGATTATAGAACTAATGCATGGATATATATATCTATTAAAATCTCAACAATAAAATAGTGTAAATTAAAAAAATTAAACCTTTGCCCTGAGATGGGGATTTAGGATAAAGAGAGAGAGACACTGAGTCTAAAGGAAACATCCACGAGGCTTCGTGATGCAGAAAGCAGGGTTGTAAGTCTCAGAGCCTTTGCCCACGCCCTGTAACTCGAGGGGAGCACCCAAGTGCAGGGAGTACTGGCGTGGGATTGTGCAGCTCCGCCTTGGCCCTCTCCAGGCCGGCCCCTGATACAGCCCTTCTGTAAACATTGGCCCCCAGGCTGAGCCTCTCAAGAGGGCCCGTGAATGTGAATCTACTCCCTGACCTTGAATGAGCCCAGCTATGCCCCGGCTGCTGTCACATGCCAAGAACGCCGCTGGTCCTGAGTCCAGCTCCAACCCCCAACACCTCGAACCTTCTCCTGGGACAACCCTGCCTCCCCGCAGGTGGATACTGAGTGCCATTCTTCAGTGGACTTTACCTGGACACCTCGTTCCTGGAAACGGCCCTGCAAGCAAGTGAGGAGGTCGAGGTGCCCGGGGCTGGCAGTGCCAACCAGGAGCAGCCACCTGGTGCCTCTGCCCCTTTGCTCCTGTGCTGTGGGATGTGAGGAGTTCTTCCTTCCTCCCAGGCTGCCTCCCTGGATCTTCTGGAGACACAGAGAAATGGAGGTTTCTAAAAGGATGCCAGGGTCCCTGGTGCCCACATGCAACGTGACCTGGCAGTGGCGGGAACAGTGATGCTGCCGTGTTTAATGAAAGGCGAGGCCCCTGGCTCCCACGTCTCCACTGTACCATTGCAGTCAGGCTGTCTTCCACCTTAGCGCTCTGGCTGGCAAAGGGTGATCTAGGGGAGAGGGAGGTGGTGCAGCAGGGTGGAGCAGGTCCCAGAGGCCTCTGTGGCAGCCACAGAGGATGGATGTGGGATGGGCTGCCTGAGGTCTAGCTCGTGGTCTACTAGCCTCCCTAGCCTCCCCCTCACCTTCCCAAAACAGGGCTCAGCCTCCACCCCGCTGCCTCCATGGAATTGGATCATTAAAACCAGGAACACTTGTGCTACCCTTCCTGGTCCTCCCTCTGCCCCATTAGGGAGGCCTGGCGTTGCCTGCTGGGCCTCCCAGGCTCCCTGTCCCCTGAGGGGGTCCTGCCTGGGCAGATCACTTTGGGGGAGTGAGTCGGGCCCTGGTGTTAACGCGGCCTCGTCACAGTGGTTGGGAGCAGGAATAAGGACTCACATGGTGTTCCTTAGGTAGCGATGTCACTGTGGGACTGTTCCATGTGGTCCCGACCTTCGCACCTCGGCTGAGAGCAGGTGGGCGGAGCTGCAGTTGATCATTCCCCGGGCCAGGGGAAGGCTGCTGTGCAGAGCTGGGCTGTCTGAATGGAGAGCAGGGGTGAATTTCCAGGCATGACAGCTAGACCTGGGCTCTGCCAACTGCGGCGACACCACATGCTCTGGGCACCATGGGCATTTGGAATCCTGTGCACAGTGCTGGTCACTGCTTGGGTTCCGTGGGGCTGCAAACCAGGGGCTCGCCGCAGCAGAGCTTTCTTCTCCCCCAGTGCTGCAGCCAGAACTCCAAACTCCCGGGGTCTGCAGACGCTGCTCCCTCCGAAGCCTCCAGGAGAGGAACCTCCTGCCGCCACCGCTGCTGTGGCCCTGGCAACCCTGGCTCCAGCTGCCTCCCTCTGCGTCTGCCTCCAGCATCACACGGCCCTCTCTCTGGGTGTTTTGCGTCTGCCAAGATTTCCTCTTAGAAGGACCTTAGTCACAGTTTAGGGCCCACCTTAATTCAGAAGGACCTTATCTTAACTTGTTCGCATCTGCAAAGAACCTATTTCAAAAAAGGTCTCATTCACAGGCAACGGGATTAGGACATAAACGTCCTTTATGAGGACCCAACTGGACTGGCTGATGGCCCTTCCCATGCCCCACCTGTGCTCTTCAGGAAACACCAACCTGGCGCCTAACGGGCAGCCCCCGAGTTTCTTTGTGGAGAACTTCTTGCCGGCAGAGTCCAGGTTGTCACCTGTTCCAGGTAATTGCCACCATCTGGTGCCCACCTTCCACCCTCCACCCTTCCACTTGAGACTGCGGTAGAAAAATCCTCCAGCCCCCTTTCCCTCAGGTGGGCCCACTCTGAGGCGTGCTGAGCTGCTCCTTGGGGCCCCAGGGTGCCAAAGCTCTGGGCACCCTTTGGGGAAGCTGGCAGATAATCCCCCTTTGCTGGCCATGCTGCCTTCTCTGTCTCACTTTGCAAATACCTTGTTTCTTTCACCTCTCAAACACTTCTACCTGAACCTAGTCAGGGTTTGCGCCTGGGGAAACCTGAAATGAGATAATAATGGCGCCCAGCAGCCTGTGATGGGTGGAGGCGGAGCTCAGCCATAGAGCAGGTCGCAAGCCACAGAGTAGGGCTCTGCACCAACCTTCAGCTGCAGAGATGAGAAGCTGTGAAGGGCTCATCTGGGAATAGGGGACCCCGTTGCCACTGGCCAGCTGTGCAGCTTGGGCAGGGCACTTGGCCTCTGAGACCTGCATCTCCTGGTAGGGTTGTGATGGGGACCAGGCAGCCTTGGGACGGCCTTCGTGCTTTGCAGGACCCAGCCTCTTCCCCTTGCTGGGGACCCCACAGCTCTGCTGCCCAGTGCATCTATTCTTCATGACAGTTTTTTATTTATTAATGTGCGCAAGGCAGAGAGGGAGCAGAAACTGGGGCGCGCCTCTGTGGGCAGGCTTGCGGTTTTGTAAGGTTGGGAAGAGCGCAAAGCTTTATTGCTGAAATTGGAAGCGCTGCTCTTCTTTACCCTGCCTGTAATTGACATTCCTTGTACTTGGCGGCCAGATAAAGTGGGAAGTGGCCTGCCTGAGGGCTCAGAGGGGCTGGTGCACATGCCAGCTCTGCCTCCTCAGCCCTGCGACCTTGGGCACATTTATTTGTTCATCCAGCAAATAGATGTCCGTGACGCATGCCAGGCCATGCCAGGATGTTAGGGAGTCAGTGAGAATAAATGAACGTCACCATCTTGGTGCTTGTAGACCAGCGGGACAGAGATGTTAACCAAATGCTCACATAAGTGCACGTGACACAGGTCATCCTGCGTCTAATGAGGACAGGCTGACAGGAAAGCAGAGAACAAGAGCGCTGGCCAGGTCTGCAAAACTTGAACAGGTCTCCCTGATGCGGTGACGTTTGAGGTGAGATGGAAGCATATGTAGGTGATAGCAGGTGAGAAGAGGTGCGGGGAGAAGGACAGGTAGCGACACAGGCAGAAGAGCCCAGGCAGGCTGGGGAGGTGGCTCAGCGTAGAGCGCTTGCCTGCCATGTGCGAGGCTCTGGGTTTGATCCTCAGCACTGTACAGACAAAACCGGCACATGCAAAGGCCCTGGGGTGGAAGGGAGCCAGCTAATCCTAGCAGTGGCTCTTGGAGTATGATTTCCTCTTGCTGGGAATCAAGGACGAAAGCGCCCCCTGTGCAGATCACGCTGAGTACAGGGTGACCTACTCCCAGGCAAGCGCCTCTCCAGCGCTTCTCACTCGGGCCAGCTCCTCTGCGCGTTTTGGGAAAGGGACTTCATGCTGCCTCTTTTATTTGCGTGCAGGCCATGTACCTTTTAGGTGTCATTTCTTAGGGCTTCGTTTGCTTTAGTTTGGGGAATTACCAGTAAATCCGCAGACTCCAGGTCTCACCTGGCCACTGTCAGCGTTAGGGGCTCTGCAGGAGCGGAGGCCTGACCTGTGCAAGGCTGCCCTCTGCTGGCTACAGATGGAGGCGGGGGCAGCTCCTAAGCCGGCGTGGGACATCCTGCACCCTGGGTAACGCCCATCCCAGCGGTTGCTTTCCAGTTGCCCCGGAGATGGGGCTTCCTTTCCTGCTAATGGTCATCTGCCCCTTTCCCTTCTTCTGTTTCCCCTGTGCCCGCTAAATGGGACCTTAAGCCCCGCTCACAATCACGTTTTGAGCAATTCCCGGAAATAAAGACCTTTTTCTTCCCCTCTGCAAAGAAGAGAGTCCAGAGCCTAGGGTGGTAAGATGATCTTCCCAAGGCCATGCACAGTGGAACTGGGAGGCCGGTCTGCTCCATGGGCCTGTGGCTGTGCTCAGGGTCCTAGGAATGGTCTGCTGTTGCCATCTTGAACTTCACTGGTTTTGAACCAAGACCCAGAGTTTCCATTTTGGACCAGATGTACAATTAGTGTGGCCAGTTCTACTGTGAGAGCTGGGGGAGCAACCCAGACCCACTTTACCCCAAACCTGGGCTCTGGGGCCTCCTCCAGGGTCCTTCTGAAATTCACAGCTGTCACCTCCCCAAGATGCCTCTCCATTACCTCCTGGCAGGAATTCTCACCCCTGTCTGCACGTGCCTGGGGGAGGGAGGGCTCTGGGCCAGGTGCTCAGGGCGATAGAATCAGAATTTGTGCAGGTGGGGCTCAGGATTGCTGGTCATGAGTGACCAGGGTGGGGCACTGGTGGCATAGGGCCTGGCAAGTTCCTGGCATTCAGTGGGAGTCTAATAAATGTTTTCCAACTCTTTAGAGCCACCACTTGACTGGAAAGCTCAGAATGAGACTGTGTTCCATGTTTGGGTCAGATCAGCAGCTTGGAGACAATAGGTGATAGGGACAGCTGTGTGGGGTTGGTTGGTGAGAGGGTGCCGGGGTGGGGGGTTGAGCGGGGCTGGAGAGACTGGGAGGCAGCCCTGCTTGAACTTGGCCCTTGTGAGGCTTAGGCTCATTCTTGGCCTCGAAGCAGCACCCGATTCTGCTCAGGCAATGCTTCCCCACCCCATTCCCAGTCCAGTGCTTCAAAGAGCAGGTTAATTCCTTCCCTGGTCACAGTGCAGGCGCTGACCCAGGCCTGTGCCATCAGATCATTCCATTCCTCCAGCTGCTTCAGCTGGCTCAGGGAGAGCAGGCCCTGAGCCTGTCTAGATGCAACCCCGGGATGTTTGTGGGAACTTCATCAAGAGAAGTTTCTTGAGGCCTGGGTGCAGGAGATAACTGGATGGAATCTGGAACTGCTGGTGGCCATTTCACCATGATGGCAGAACAGCCCACCCCTGAGGAGCAGGAGCTCCTGGATTCAGCCGTGCCTGAATCTGCCCCCAAATGCCCACTTCAGGTGTCAACATACGCCCTTCCTTCCTGCACTGAGTGGAGGTAGATCACTGGTCACCTGTAGCTGAGAGCCGGCTGGGAAGGAAGTAGATATCCCAAACACAGTGCCCTGTCCCTTGGTTCCTAACTCACTGTCCAGAGATTTGCGGGGACTGTGTATCTGATCAAGAATGAGGAGGGGCCTGGAGCAGTAGCTCAGAGGTTAGAGTGCTTGCCTGGTATGTGCAAGGACCTGGATTTGAACCCCAGCACCACATACACAACTAAGTGTCAGAAAAACAAAAACCAGATGAAAAAATAAAAATCAATTCTTAAAAAAAAAGAGTGAGGACATATAATCAAGGCTCAAACGGTGTCCAAGTCTCAGGTGGCCTGAGCCTGAGTCTTGCCAGTGCAGAGCTGGCATCCAGAGATGCTTTCCCCCCATGAATGCAACAGCAGCCTTTGACAGTAACTCCCGAGGTCCATTTCCTCCAGTCAGTGCTTTCCAGGTGTGTGCGTGCGTGCGTGCGTGTGTGTGTGTGTGTTGCTTTCCAGGTGTGTGTGTGTGTGTGTGTGTGTGTGTGTGTGTGTTGCTTTCCAGGCGTGTGTATGTGTGTGTCCAGCTGGCAGTGTTTGCTGAGCATCTATTTCGTGTCAGACACTGTGCCGGGCACAGAACTTTCAAGGATGTCTGCTTCCACGTTGGCCCAGAAAAACCAGCACAACCTGTCAGACGACTTTCAGAATGATAGGGTCTGGAAGCCTTCGTCTACTCAGTTATTAATTTACCCACAGTTGCACGCACAGCTAAACCTACCGCGCACTTCAACGAATAGGCGATAGGTAGTCACATTTGACTGCATTGGTCCCGAGGTGAAGCCTACACAAAGAAAAGACACTTGCAGTAAATCTTATTTTCTTTTGGCTGCTGGAGTTCTTGGGAGGGAAAGGTGGACATTTCCACGGGGATTCTGAGGGCAGTGCTGACCTCTTCGAGGGCTTTGGATGTGATTACACAGGTTTTTCTGAGAAGAGTTTTCTTTTGAGTTGCCATCTCCGTGGGAGCCTGGAGGCTTCTCCATCCGACTGTTGCTGAAGGTGCTGCACCAGGTCCCCCTGGTTGTGCTGAGCAGTGGGCCCTGTGCAGACCCAGCAGCCCAGGTGTCCCAGTGCTGGGAGAAATGCGGGGAGGCGGCGGGAGAGCAGAAGCAAAGGGCTGTGCGGGAAACGGCGAGGGTGGTGGCGTCCGGGGCGTGTCCGGGCACCCCTGGCCCTTTTCATGCATCGTGGAAGGGCTGTGTTCTGGAAGCACTTCTCCCACAGCCCCTTCTTGGCAATTCCCACTGGACACTGCTCTTTAAACGTTCTGAGCCGTGCTGTGGGGAGGAAAGGGGCTGGTTGCCCCCTGCTTCCCCACCTTGCCCCGGGCGTTTCGTCCTGAGGGTGACTCTTCTTCCACTCCGTAGGAAGCACCTGCTTAGATGTGTTGCCCCAGGTGCCTGGTTGCCACTTTAGTCCTTTACAGCAAAGCCAGGCCCATGATGACACCTTCACAAGGGATCTCACAGGTGGCTCTGCTCACAGGGAGCGATGACCTGAGGGACCGGCCAGCTTGCACTTGAGGGACATGCTGACAGGACCTGATTTTGGCTGCTTAGTTTACTTCGCAAAGTTCCAGCTAGCTTTCTTTTTCTTCTCTTTTTTTTTTGGTGGTCTTTTTGCCTAATATCTGTGTTCCTACTGTGTGTCAGGACCTGTGCCAGGGCAAAGATGAAGCAGCCCAGTGGGGAACTCGAGGGGCCCTAGGAGAAGGGGAGGGAGCTGAGGATGAGTCTGAAAGATCAAGTGGGAGGTCACCGTGGAGGCAGGAGTGGGTGCGGAACAGCATCTCTGAAGGCCCTGGGGGTGCTCAGGGACCATCGTGGGAATGAGACAGGAAACCTGGGCTTGGGTTGGGGAGGGGAAGAGCTTTCCTCCTGGGCTGATGATTTTGGAAAGCCCTAAGCGCCCCAAAGCCATCTGCTGAGCATCCAATTAGTGAGTCTTCTCAGATGGACAGTGGGCAGGGTCCGGTGTTCGTGGGTGCTGTGCACACAGCTGCATGTATGTTTGAAAATGTTCATTATAAAATGTCAGGAAAACGAACTCTTAATTCAAATTTCTTCTTCCTTTTGCAATTTCCAGTTTTTCTTAGGCTTCTCTTTGATTACTAAAGTTGCAGTGCCATAGCAATTACTTTCTGCAAACAAGTTGTCAGAAGCCTCAAATGAATGGTAGACCTAATTTAATTCCCAATTTACTTGCTTATGAAAAGAAATCCCAATTCCTGTAAGCCCAATCAACCCTTGATATACTGGCTGTGATCTCTTTGGAGACTCTGGTTGTGAAATGCGGAGCCACATGGAGAGGGTTGGAATGAACTTCTGAGGACCAGGAAAGGGGTGTTAAAGACTTGGGACAAATGGCAGATGCCAGGCTCTGAGAGGGGACTGGCACGCAGGGTGCAGAGAGAGAGAGAGGTGACAGCATGTGTTCCAGGTGCAGACAGGAGCTAACTGCGCCAACAGGCAAGGGTGGACGGGGCCAGATGATGATTGGGTCAAGATATGGGCTCCAAGGAGAGGGAGCCGAGGAGCCAACGTGGACATCTCCAGGGAGCCCAGCAGATGGAAGGGAAAGGTGCATCGCTAGCCACATGTGGGCCATACAAGGAGGCATTATAAATGCCTTGGGGAATTTGGGGGCAGACTGCCCTGAACATGTGTGGTCGATGCCACCCGGAGGCACACGTGTTACTTGTCGGAACTGCCCAATGGCCTGCCAGGACCAGGGCAGACACTTGGCCAATAGGGCCCAGGAGAACTTCCACTAAAGGCTGGGTAGTGGGTAGGTGGCATGGGAGCTGGGGAAACTGAGGCACAGAGTTGTGGGTGGAAAGATAGGCTACCCCTCTCCCCCCCAGTATCTGGGAACGTGAGCTCTTAGGGTTAGGGTCTTGTGCAGATGCAATCAGTTAAGGCGAGGGCCCAGTGGGTTTGGATGGGCCTCATCCAACAGCTGGGTCCCTGGAAGAGGTAAGTTGGATGCAGAACACAGAACACCACGTGAGGACAGCCAGAACGCCTTTGTGGGGGGCACAGCTCCAACCCTAACTGAGGTGGGCTTGGGGTGGTTGGGGTGGCGTTGGTCCTCAGAGACCATGCTTGGGCCACCATGAGGGGAGGCAAGCCCAGCACTGGGCAGCCCCATGCCCCTCCTTCTGGGCTGCTTGCACGAGAGGCCATGGTGCCCTCATTGTTGAGGCCATGTTCAGCCACTGTTGCGGCTGGAAGGATTCCAGGATTTTTATTATGGGAATGAAATATTGAGCCACAAGTACGTAAACTCAGCACCTTGATTTTGGCCTTAAGCCTTAAATGTTTCCCTTTCTACTTAAAAGGAAAAAAGTTATGTTTATCCGTTATTTCCTTCGAAAGATAAACAACATGGGGCTGGAGTGGCGGCTCAGCAGTCACGGTGCTTGGCTGGCATGTGTAAAGATGTAGGTTCTAACCCCAGCACCATGTACACAAGGAAGTGTTGGAGCAACGAAAGCCACGTGAAAAACTAAATAAAATTGATTCTCCCTCTCTCACTGTCCCTTTAAAAAAAAAAAAGATAAATGACAATTTCATTCTTTTTTCAAAATGCAAACACGATTGCTTTTTAAATACATAAACTTGCTTAAAACCATCTAAAATTTATTTTAAAAAGTAATTTTATAGGTATGATTCCCATTATTAGTAAAATTTTGCTATCTTCACAAGTTAATTTAAATACTTTTATGTATTGTAGAATTATCACATCAACCTGCCACTTAACCCACTGTGGGAACAGAAAAAGCACGCCCAGATTAAAAGATACTTTTGTGAAAATAAAGACTAATGGACAAATGAATGACCAGTTATTAAATAAGTTATGGAATAACTTTTGGTAGCGTTTTACCATGCTCTTTAAAACCTTTTCAATCAGCTGCACCGCTCAGGAAGACAAAAATGACTGGCTCTTCAAGATTTGAAATGATTTTTCACGGAAGTGCATTTTAATAAGAGGCAAACTGATTTAGAGTGATTCAAGTCTGGGTGGATGGAGGCTCCGGCGCTTGCTTGGCTCCTTGGGCTCTTTCGACTGGGGATTCCTCACCGGGGTTCAGAGGGCTGGAGAGGTCAGGCACGGCCGGGGCTCCCATGAGCCAGGTAATTAAGCAGCAATTCCTTTTCAGTCACCTTAGGACTGGCCCAGCCTGAGTGGCTGTGCTCATTCCTCTCCACACGGGAAGTCACAGACACTTGGAAGAGATGCGCTAAAAGCAACAATCTGGGAAAGATTTAAAAATATGCTGCCCAGCCCCTGCCCACACGTACCAACTCAGATCCACAAAGCCGGGTAACACACGCCAATCAACGTGACAGGGGTTCTTCCATGTGGACCGTGCCTACCCCTGAGCCATAGACACTCAGGTCCACTCCTAAGGCCCTGCTTCTCACCCTGGATGTAGACCAGAATTCCCTGGAGCACGTGCTAAACTCAGGCAACTGGCTCTACTCCTCATTAGGGTTGGGCAGGGCTTGGGGACCTGCATTTCTAAGTTCCCAGATGATGTTGCTGCTGCTCTGAGGATTACAGGAAATCTCCCAGGAAATCAATAATTTCAACATACGTTTTGTTTAAATCCAAGGTAGAACGAATGCCTGTTATCAGATCAAAATATAGAGAACGAATACCAGTAGGACACAGAGGATCCTGTTGCAAGCCTTTTGGAATCCAGACCAAATATAGGGACATCTCCCAAAGAAGTTTCCAAGCCCAGGAGAGGACAGTGGGGTTGTTTCCCAGGCAGGAATATAGCTAATGTCTCAATGGTGTTTAATATAGCATAAAAGCTGGGCACTGTGGGGCATGTCTGTGATTCCAGTGACTCTGGAGGCTGAGGCACGAGGATCGCAAGTTGGAGGCCAGCCTGGGAAACTTAGTTAGAATCTGTCTCAAACAATAAAAAAAAAAAAAAAGAAAAAGAAAAAGAAGAAAGGGCTGGGGATGCAGCTCAGTGCAGAGTGCCCCTGGTTCAATCCCCAGCACTGAAATGGCATAGACATGACCAGCTAGTATACCAATTCAGTGTGTTTCAGTTTTTAGTTTCAAAGCATTTTCCAGCTAGTTTATTAGTGCTAATTCAAAAAGAGTCTCCAAATTCTAAGCTTGCTAAACAGTAACTTGTGGGGCATTAGTAACAGGTCTTGACCAGGAATTCGGGTTAGCTTGAATAAACCCCAGAAATTTCTGGCAGAGTCTATGATGAGGAAAATGTTCTTGGTCAGTGATTCCAGAAGTCCTGGGCCAGCAAGGTCCAGCAGGGCCCTGCGGGCTCCTTTTCCTGCTGGCTCTTTTTCATGCCGGGGAAGACAAAGCTGGGTCACAGATGTTGCTAAGCTGAGACTGAGCTTGAGGAAATGAGATCGGCCCCCTCAAAAATCTGACCTTCACTGTTTCCTTTCAGTGATGCTGGGGACAGGCAGCCTTCATTTAATCAGACCTCTGCCCCCCTCCCCCAGGAGGATTGTGATAGGCCTGGCCAGTGCCCAGGCTCGCAGACTCCACGCGACCTGCCGTAACCACAAACCTCTTTAAAATTCTGCTCGAAAGATGGCATAATTTTGACAGATGGTTTCCTGTTGAGACTTCACCGGGCCCCGATGAACACAGGTTCTAATTGAGGAACAGCTGAGCTTGACTCCCATCAGCACTGTCTGCCCACCCAGGGGCTGCAATCTGCATACAGCACAGGCCCAGGAATTCGGGCCAGCCCTTTGCCTCAGGAAGGTTTTGGGATGGAATCAGCGAAATGGCGAAATGGTCTGTTTTCAGGAGAATGTATCATTAGAAGAAGCAACCACAATATTTAATTTTCCAGGAATGACATGACTACCTGTAGCCCATCAAAACCAATTGGGGGTTAGCTTTAAGGTGTTGAACGTTTAGAGTTTCTTTCTGGAAAACTTCTAAGACCTACAGAGG
This sequence comes from Aplodontia rufa, assembly GCA_004027875.1. NCBI lineage: Eukaryota > Metazoa > Chordata > Mammalia > Rodentia > Aplodontiidae > Aplodontia > Aplodontia rufa. Next base: position 11,678 of record PVKS010012885.1, read on the forward strand.
GTAAGATTATGGCAAAGATTTAGGAATGGGTCTTTGGAGGGCTGCTTAGAGGAAAATTCCAGCTGGCATACTTTTGATGATGCCAATGACTTCTGAGTGCCTCTGAGGACGCAGCAGAGGTTGCAGGTGAGGGAGCTGGCCCGAGCTGGGCTCAGGGCAGGCCAACCTGGAGCGGAACCTGGTTAGCAGGTCATCTGCCAGGGAATCCAATGCCTACGATTCTAACAGGGCAACACAAGCAAGAAGTAAAAGTGACGCGAGCTGAACTGAACGCCAGACACGGTGTGCCAGTCTCACATCAACTGCCCGAGCCACGAGTGTCAGCTGGGTGGACAAAGGGTGGGCAGAATTCTATCCGGTCAGCGTGGGCAGTCACACAGGGCGTCGGCAGTACATGGGCCTCTGAATGCAGCGCGAGGTCTCGACTGCCCCCAGTGCCGCTGTCCGGGCCCACCCGCCTGGTCTGATGGATGGGCCTGGACGCTGCCTGGTCACAGGTGTTTGAAATGCACCCCAGGTGACGCTAGTGTGTGAACAAGGCTGAGCCAGATCATTCCTTATTGAGCTACGTATGTCCAGTGTTAGCAGTGGCACTCTGGAAGCCACCTCTAAGAGGTCTGCGACAAACCCCACGGCCATCATCGAAACACCGCAGACAGCCCTTTTCCCGTCTGGTAGAATCCTGATCTTGTTTTAGTGTCTCCCCTCCTCTGAGAGGCCAGAAACAACTAGAAACAACTAGAAGACTGTCTCTCTAGGCCCAGGTCGCATCATGAACGGGTTGAGGACCGCTCAACCTCGGCATTACTGACACTTGGGCCTGGGTCACGGGGGGAGGGTTGTCCCGTGCACCCAGCAGAACCCCACAGCGCCCACCTTGGCACAACACCCGCATCTAGCCAGGGCGTAAAGAGGTTTGTTATGGCTGTACTTACTGGTGGCCTCCTTTTGGCAGAGTACCAGGTGGCAGAGCAGCACAGGGAGAGGGAGCACTAGCCTCTCCCTCCCTCCTCTTACACAATCCCACCCAGGCCCCACCTGTAAACCTCTGGTCAGATTAAGTCTCCACCCTCTTTAATAGGTCACCACGGGTCAGATGCGCCAACTGGAGGCCTGGAAGGCACAAACTGCATCGGAACTATGGTAGCAGTCGCCACCCCTACTTTGTGACAACCGCAGACGGGAACCACAGCGCTCAGCCGGTCCTGCAGTGTTCTCCAGGGACTGTTTAGGCACTGGCCTAACAGGAAGTGGGGTAGAAATGCCTTCAAGGAAATCCTTCCTTCCCTCACTCTGCAGAGAAACACGTTCTTCACTTATCTGCCGGGTCACTGGGGTGGACACAGGCTGGGCTCCAGGCGGTTGCGGTGGAGTATCTTCTGGCCACAGGATCCCACACACCCCATCATTAGCCAGGGGCTGAGCTTTCCACGAGCGAGGAGTGCTTCCCAAGTGCCATATGCTGATCCCCGGTTTTCCCAACTCTTGGGAAACAGCGCTACTCCTTCTGGGAGGGGAACATTTGCCAGACAGCTGCTCAGTCTGTGCCATGGTCAGAAACTATTGTTCCATGACACGTTTATGCAGTGGGTGCCTTTTCATGTAGGATATAAACATGTCTAGAAAGTGACATCACACTCCTTTTCTGCAGCGGGCAGGGACCAGGGGAAACGTGCACCTTTTGGAAAACTAATCCTAGCAGGTTCCAGGAGCTTCCAGGTGCCTTAGCCTTAGAACTCGTTTTCAGGAAAGCCACCCTGCTTGCAGGAGCAAATGACTCATCAGTTTCCAAAGGGCTCCACAGGGTGGGCCTAACATCCAATCGGAGTCCTCTCCTGCTCTGGGGTGAGACTCCCGTGCTACCACGGCTGGCTAAGTTCCTTCTTCTTAAAGTACAACTTCATGTTGTCATGATGAATAGGCCAGAGAGTAAACAAAACGCTTGGCACAGAATAGGGATTTAAAAAAATGTTTTCAGTAGGCGCTATCAACAGTCATTACTGCTGGCAGCTAGTTTTCAGGGTTGGCTAGGATAACACATTGTACAAATTCTCCCCTTTTAATCCAATTAAAACAAACAGAATACAAATAAAAGAGGACCATATTTATCTATATAGGAAGTCTTCAACTTGTAAATAGGATATTTAAAAAAGTTCACTTTTAAGTTGTTTGGAGGACGCCATGTTCCCATAGCAACAGTGCCTCTGAGGGGGTAGGATTCCAAGGGGGAAGGCAAATCAACTTTTAGTTACCCAAGACACCAGCTCCTTCTGTCAAGGTCAAAGCTGGTACTACTGTGCTAGCAATCAAAGTAGAGAAACAAAATTGATACGGAAATATGACTAAGAATTAAAAATTATGTGGCTGAAGGACAATTCTTTAGGAGCCAAAAGAGGAAGCTGCTGGGCCTGTGGGCTGGGGTGACAAGGGCACTTATGTAGGCTGTTTTCCTAGGCGAGTGCTTCCACGCTCACCTGTGCTGATTACCCTCAGCTGCATCTTCACGGGCTTGTGAACGAGCAAAGGATAGTTGCGGAATGAGAGGGCCGTAAAGATTTTCTGCAGAGTATTCGCGAACCCAGGGAGGGCGTTGGGTGCAATGACGCAGGCCGCCAGCCCTGCAACTCAGGAGGCTGAGGCAGGAGAATCACAGGCTCAAGCCAGCCTAGTCACCTTAGATAAACCCTGTCTCAAAATAAAAAATGAAAACAGCTGGGGATTCACTCAGTGGCGGGGCATGCTGGTTCAGCCCCAGTGCCGCCACCTGAACGGACAAACAGGAACAGCAGCACGGCTCCTGCAGATGTGCTGCAGGTGACAGCGCCCACGAGAGGGGCTGTGTGGAGTGTGCATGCCACCCTGAGGAGGGGGCTTCCTTTTGGGGAGTGCGGTGGTCTCTGGCTCACCCAGCTTGTGCTGGAAGGGCCGAGACCAGCTAACAGGTGGCAGTGGAGAGTCCTGTGAGCACAGGGCACTGGTAGCTCAGCTGGCAGCAGAAGCTCTCCTCAACACAGGGCTGGTCTCAGAGGCAGGGAACCGTCCCTCTGCACGAAGGTGACACAGCCATTTTACACAGGCTAAGGCTGTGCTCCTACGCTGGGAGAAGGGGTTGATACCTCAGAGTGTGTTCACAAGTGGGACCCATGCATCTTCCTGTCTGTCCACACCACTCTAGTTCAACGGAATGCTAATCAGGTGTTAGGTATGGGAAAGATCCTTCCTTGGTCAAGAAACTTGGAAACTCGCAGGTAAGAAAGTTTAAACCCAAACAACAAATAAAGTTTTGACACAAGGAAGCTCCAATTGCAGGATTTTAGGCACCTTTATTTTTGGCCTCTGAAATGTTACTTCGGAAGTCAAATCCTCCCCAAGTCCCCACCATCTTCCAACAGCCTGTCATTTCCACTGCCCTTAACGAGCCCTGAACACACCCTGCATGCAGGCTGCAGCTGGCCCCATCCAGGCAGCACACACCCAGGCTACCCTGAAGAACCAGCTGCTGGCCGGTAATCACGGTGGCTTCATTACAGAATCTGACTGTTCCCCATATAATCTATAAATAAGACAAAATATTTCTTAATATTATATATCTGCAATACAAACAAGACTGGTGATACAGGACACTTACACCCCACCGTATTCATGGGTTTCCTTTGATGAAGCCAATTTCAGGCATCACGTTTGGTCACAGGAAATCACTTTGTGGTGACAATCACATGGCTTGCCTTCTAGGTCATCAATACTGGCCTCGAGGCTCAGCACTCTTGTCACTGCATTTCTGAATGTCAAATGTTATTTTCTCTATAACCAATAACAAAAATTGTCACTCTGCAGGAATTTCGGCAAGAAATAGTTCAAGCAGAATAGTATTTCTTAAAACCTGAGCCTACCACCAGTCCTTCTTCATTTTCTAGCCAAGTGACTAGCACAGACTCAACAATGCCTTTCTTTCTTCTTCCTCTTCTTCAATCAGTAGCTCAAAGAAAGGATGGAACAATTGAGTTTTAAAATCCTGCCCTTTTTTTGGTAGCCACTGCAGATAACACCGTAGGGGCTACTGAAGTATTAGAATCTCATGCAAAACTAACAAATGCCTCATCACAGCAGGCTACTCGGGAACTTCCTGTATTTAAAATGCTAACACAGTAAAGTGGCAGTGGTTACTTTTCTCTGACTTTGGTGTCTGATCCCACAGACTAGTCATAGTTGCGGTTCAATTCCGAGTTTTGGCAACACAATAGTGGCAGACATTTCTGAATAAAACAACTTTTAGCCACTTGGAAAGTATTGCCAACACATCATTTAGTGTTAGCTCCACAGTCACTTTGTGCTGAAAATGAAAGAATCAAACTCTACAAATATTCTACTTCACCAAGTTCAACAATAATTGCAGGATTTACTACTTATCTAATAGAAAAATTATACACCAACTTTTATCAAACAGCAACGACTACAAAAGGATGGCAGGAAACAATGACTTCACAAAAATACACTAAAATACGACAATTTTATGCAGGAACCGCCAAAATGTTAGTGTTTAATAAGTAAGAGCACAACTGACCAAGTTCCAAGATGTGAAGATACCATGTTTGAGAAACTGGGGGTGGGGATCACTCTAAAAACTAACTATATAGTATGTGATAAGAATGCACTATAATATAAAAACCTGTCTACACCTTGTGGTTAGTTGCAAAAAGCCATTAAGTCTTCTCTAGGCTTGGAAAAACGGTGTTCCAGATTTCAGGGTAATTAGCAACCTGTTGAAGAAGAAAAATCATCAGCATGTTTTTCATCACATGAGGGTAAATGACAATAACACACAATTACCCACTAAAAATCCTTTTGGTATCCTCCACCGAGTTATTCTTTCCTTGCATAATATTCTAGCAAAAATAAAAGATTTAATTAGAGATCTTTACTAAAAAATTTCTGAATCCATCTCCTACTCTCATTCCCCCTTCTTGTATTACCCCGTCACTTCACAACCTTAAATTCTGAAATCTCACAATTTTCAATTGATAGGCTTTCTGACTGCCACATAACAGACTCCCTGAGAAGCTTTTAAGACTGCCAGGGCACTTTCCAAATTATCCCCAGGTAGCAATAATGATGACATAACACATACAAAGTAGTTATGTGATTTTCTTACAGTGAATCCACCGAGCCTCCTGCATAAACACAAACAAATTCGCATGCCTTTGACCTCCCAAACCTTTTGGACTGCAGAGCAACTTCTGTTTCATGGTTCCTGGAACCCTGGTACGTAGTGTTCCCAGGAAACAAGAAGGGAACCAGGTACCGTTCAATGTATAATCTGCTTGGTAGTCTTATCCCATGAATTTTTTTTTTTTTTTTTAAAGAGAGAGGGACAGTGAGAGAGTGAGAAAGACAGAAACAAAAATTATTTAGTTTTTCATGTGGATTTCGTTGCTCTCAGACCTCATTGTGTATGTGTACTCATGCATGCCAGGGAAGCGCCGTAACCGCTGAGACACTGTTCTAGCCCCTCACATGAAATTCTTGATAAATGGAATTAAGATGTTACAAACGTGATGTGAGAAAATGAGTCTTAAAAATTATTTTTGGAACTGGGCACAATGGCTCACAGCTACTCAGGAGACTGAGGCAGGAGGACCAAAAATTCAAGGCCAGCCTCAGCTACTTAGTGAGACCCTGTCTCAAGAATTCAGTGGCTTGGGTTCAACCTTCAGTATTAAAAATAAAAAAAAAAATTAATAAATGGGGTGGGGTTATGGATCACCACCAATACCCACACAGAAACAAGCAAAGGCGTACAATGAGCAAACTCACTATGCCGAGTGATTAGTGTGCTTCTGTCTAGGTACGTGGGTACCTGAAGTTAGGCTGTCCTTTAATACCTGAAACTATTCTGTAGAAATCTAATTAAGTTGAGGGTAAAGTCCTAGTGTGGCCAGTCAGTTCTCAGGAAGCTCCTAAAATTTAAGGCATTTAAAGGTGACAGCGGCTGGAGTGGTGGCTCAGTGGCTCAGTGATTGCGGTGCTTGCCTGGCATGTGCAAAGATGCAGGTTCAAACCCCAGCACCACCTCCACAACGAAGTGTTGGAGCAACGAAAGCCACATGAAAAACTAAGTAAAACTGATTGTTTCTCACTGTCCTCTCTCTTAAAAAAAAAAATTAAGAATGTGATAATGTGGGTGACTTAACTGCTATTTCAAAAAAGCAAAGCTGAACAGAAGCAAACAAAAATAACAACAATAAAACATCAATGAAAAATCTTCCACTGATAAAAGGCCAACAAAAGCACATCTATTATTACTGGAATGCCAGTGTTTTTCTCCTGTTAGCCTATGAAACAACACCGACACAGGTCCAATTAACAAACACTGGGAGAATAAATTCTACATAAGGAATTAGTTTGGTGTGAAAAATTTCAAAACATGTGGTGCTGGGAAGTGAGATCCTGTCAAGGTCATACTTACAGGTTATCTTTCTGTATTCTTCTTACAAATAACACAGTTGTGCCCTCCCTCACCTTCAGCTCTTCTGTGTGGCAGGTATCTTATTTTCGCCTTCCAGCTCTTCCACCCCAGCCTGTGTCATGAGGTCTGCGATGTTCTTCTCCAGATCGTCAATGCGACTACTCATATCATCAAGTGGAGAGGTTAAGGATGGGGCGGAGGCACGACACCTCCCATTTCTTACTTCTTCCTCCAGGTCCTGTGGACTGTGATCTTAAACACAACCCTTTTATGGAAATTGGCTCCCCGATTTCCTTTAATACTGCTATGGTCAAGAGCGCGGGGCTCTGGGGCAACTGCAGCCCGACCCTTATAGTGACAGTTCTCTCTTCTGAACCCCAGTGTCTCCATTCACTAAAGACGGTAACTCTGCAATCTATTCAAAAAACTGTGGTTCACAGTCAGCAGCTGACCCTACCGGCCACTGTCACCCCCAGCCCTCGGCTGGGTCCTTCTCAGGAACACAGCGTGCATCCCAGCTCGGCGAGGAGACTTCCAGCGCCTGGCTGAAGTCGGCCTCTAACCCACCGCACACCCACCCTCCCGGCAAGGAGGCGCCAAGGCCCCAGGAGAACGACTGCAAAAAAAGAGGATATTTCTTCCAATGATCTGGTCGGACATGGTCTGAAATTTATCTTGCATCTGCTGCAGCAGTGTCTGCACCTAAGAAAAACCAAAACCAACGGGCCAAATCCAACCCACCCCGGGCGGCCTGCAGCGGCGGGCGGGAGCCCAGCCCCCGGGCTCCGGCCCGGCTCGGTCTCCGCGGGGCACCTCCCCCTAGGGCTCAGGTCTTCCCGGTGCAGTCGGACCCACTGACCCGCTGGGCTCGCACGCTGGGTCCGCGCGGGGCTGCGCGGCTGGGGAAGGCGAGGCCCGAGCGGGGTCGCGGCCGGGGAGGGGGTCCCGGGCCCGAGCTCGGCGGCCGCCTCGCCTCGGTCGCCCCTTACCACAGAGGTGAGGTCCTGCACGGTCTTAGGGTCAGTCTCGGCCATCTTCCCGGTTCCCAGCTTGGCGGCGAGGTCTCAGACTGTCACCCACACTTCCGTTTGTCCGCGCAGACGCCCCCAGCCGCCCGCTTCTCGCGAGGACACGGCCAGCTCGCGGGACCGCGGGGCATTGTGGGGGCGGTAGTCCACGTCACTCACCGGAAGGGCCGCGCGGCCTGGGGCTTCCGTTCCGAGACAAGGCCCCGCCCCCTCCTCCGGCCCCCTCTCCCTCCGCCCGGCTCCGCCTCCTACTCCCGGCCCCGCCCCTCCTCCCGCCCCGCCTCCTCTGCCGGCCCCACCCCTCCGCCCGGCTCCGCCCTCCCCGCCAAGCCCCGCCCTCGCTGCCGAGCCCCGCCCGCATGCAGGTCAAGGCTGGAAAAGTGGGACACCTGGGAATGGGGCAAGGCAGTTGGGGAGCGGCCTTGGCCCTTTCTCAGACCCCAGGCAGAGACGTCTAGCTCCCTTTGGTTGGCGGGGTGCCTTTGTCGGATGCCTGCTGTGCAACAGAACCCTCCTCAAAGCCCGGAGTCAGGGGACAGACAGGTCCTGTGCCTCGGAGCCCCTGGTGGCTGCCATCCCTCCAACCGCCTGTGCTTGAGTTCACAGTAGTGGAACCTGCCTGAAATAAACATACCTGAGATTTAAACCTCAAAAGGACCCTGTGATACACTTACCACCAAGTTACAATTTTGAAAATCAGACGCAGCAACTAAGACCGTTGAATGAGGTCATCAGAGTAAGGAGACACAGGCCTTTCTGAGCACATCTTTTCTTTTTCATTCTAGAATTCTCTTGAGTTTTCTGAGTCAGAGCAGGCTTTCCCCGCATGACTGTTTGCTTTTGTTGCTCCGACAGACACTTCATTGTGTAGGTGGGTGCTGGGGTTTGAACCCATGTACTTGCCCATGCCAGGCAAGCGCTGTAACCACTGAGCCACCGCTCCAGCCCCGAGCAGTGCGATCTTAACATGCGTGGCGGCACCTGCAGCACCCATGCACTTTAGCAAGAGTTTCCGTAAAGCTCTAGAGTCATTAGTGTGTACCAAGGCATGTGGGGCCCGCGCTTCTGGCTTTGGATCCAATTACTCCGCACCTGGGGCTTCTAGTAAGATCTGGCTTCTGGCTGTAAGCGACACCAGGACCTGGAGTGAGTTAGCCTCTTCATTCCTTCCTTGGTTCGTTCCTGCTTTCTTTCCTTCCTTTCCGCAGGAGACGAGATTTTTTTTTTTTAATCTTGATTGAAATTTTCTTTGCATAAACAGCAAACAAACTTGACACTTTCAGTAAGAGGTTTTATTTATTTACTTTTTGCACTTATAAAGATGGCATGCTTTCTCTGCATGGAGACTAAGACGTGTTGAACAGCTGCTTTGTGTGAAAATGTCACTGACTGGCTGTGGTGGCTGAGGCACTCCACAAGAGGGGGGTGAGGGAGACGCCCACCCTGGCTCACAGTGTCCCATTAACACAATAACTATTTAAAAAAATTTATTAAGGAGTTGAGTTGTTGTACAATCATTAAGGGCATATAAAGAAACAGCATGATATGCATTTGTTCTTAAACCAGAATCACCTCCACATCGCCCACACCGCAGTCTCCTGATTCTTCTATATTTTGCTCCTCAAGTGATATAAATTAATTTTCCAGAATTAATGATTGCACAAGTATTATTGGGATTCTCAGGGGGTGCAGTGCACGCTACATCTTTGATTGTCTCCCTAGGTCCCTCAGTTCCTCCCTCTCCCTCCCCCCTACTCCATATCTATGGTTGTTCTAGATTTTGGGTCGCTACACCTTTGCTGGGTCTAATATGTGTAGCACAATAGCTTTCGACTGGCACTTAACCTTTAAGCTTGTTTCGAGCAAGCACATGTTTGGCCTTTGCTTTGGTGCCATAGTTGTTGAATGTCCTCTTTGCAGATTTTCTCCTTCTAGATGGACGGCGTGTTTTGTTTCTCTTTCCCCCTTTCAGGTTGGCCTCCTTTTACGTGAGCTTCTCGTGGTGCTTTTAGCCTCGGGTTTTGGTTCAGGCGGGGTCTTCTGCACACTCCTTTCTTGGTGCTCATGCGTGTGTGATGTAGTGAGGGGTCTTGTGTGTGGGCCTCCTGCGGGCAGAGTAGGAGGATCGTGGCAGGGTTTGGGGAAGTTCCCACTGGTTCTTCCTATGCTGGATCTGCGCAGCTCTGTGAGGCCCCAGTGCTGGGTCTGAGCTGGCTCCTTGATGCTGACCTCCCCAGCAGGCTGCTCTCACAGTAGGAGACCACGTCCTTCCGAGTGGCCTGGGCGGCTCTGGCTCTGGGCTCTTTAGTGGCCATTCCAAACCTTTCTGCAGCCCCCAAATCCACTGTTCTGGCCTCCTCGCTCTCAGAGGATGACCTTATAGCCCAGCGGGGGAAATGTCTCTCAGTCTGCTTTCTCCACAGTCCCCTCTCTATACTGTCAAAGTACCTGGGACAGCACCTGTGTCATTTCAGGACTGTCTAGGAAGAAATGTCCTTCCTCACCTGTGAAGCAGAGACCTCATCCTCCCATCACCCAGGACCCCACCTCTTCACCTCCCCTCCCCCTTCCCAGTGCCTCTGTCCCCTGGGGAGATGAACCAACCACCCCACCAGGACTGGCTGCACAGCCAGAGGTCCTGAAACACAGGGACAGGCCGTTGACACGCTGCACTCTCCTCCTGCCTTCTCTCCTTGCAATCTTGTTGCTTTTTAAATGATCCTGGATGCCAGGTGTGACGTCACACAGGGTAACCCACGCAGCGGGCACTTCCTCGTCCCATCTTCAGTTCTCTTTGCATAACTGTGACAGGCAGAGGGCCTCAGCTGGACGCTGCTGTGCCTTTGAGGCCTCTGTAACCTCCGTTTATTCATCTCCACTTAGTGCACCGAGGTGAAAGGCCGTCACACTGGGTTTTTTGTTTCTGCTTTTGGCTTTCATTGTGTTTATTTTGACTGCAGTCTTATGCACCAAGTGACACTGGTTTTCAACCATAGTAATGTACACAGTCTTTTAAAATAAATTTAAGCAAAAATTACACATTCACAATGACACAGTATGAAAGTGCAGTTGTGGCTGGTGGCACGCCTGGCATTTCAAAGTGGCAGCGCGAGTGGAGTAAGAAGCGGTGCGGGGAGGGGACCGAATCATCACTATGGCCCCAGGGATTGAAGTCTGCCCTCAAGAGAAGACCTGGGAGCTGAAGGAAAGCTGCGCTTGCTTGGTAGCACAGGGTTCTGCGATTTGAAACCGGGAAGCACAGGGAGGCGTTGCTCAACGCCGGGACACCGGTGGCTTCTGGGTGTAGGTGGGGGGATTAAGCTCGGGAAGGAGGGTGTGGGGTTCCTGCAGATGCTGGGTACCTGTTGTGCGGGGAACAATCCTTCAGGGTGGTGGAGAGCAGGGCAGGGCAGGGCCCTCACCATGGGCCCATGCAGGAGGAGAGGCAGGGCGAGGTCAGAGAAAACTGCAGCGGGCAGGATTGGTTGAGGAGCAGCTCCATGGAAGGGGGCCACACTGGGTGCATAAAAGCAGGAGGGGGCGCGGCCTTTGAGGCTGTGTTTACTGAAGGCTGGAGAACTCTCTTCCTGGGGAAGAGCGGTCCATCGGTGGTGTCCTGGTCATCTCGACCTGCGGGGCTGGTGGTTTGCAGCATTGGCTTATGTTCATTTGAGGCCATTTTCCGAATTCTTGCCTCCATGACTGGCTGCCCAGGAATCAGTTCCCTGTTTACTTACCCAAACCATCAGTCGCCTGGAGCCAGCCTGCCCGGGGGGAAGGAAGCGTTCCATGCAGGTTCTGGGTTCTTCTGCCAGGCCAAATTTGTTTAGTCATTGACACTTTCACGTGTGGCTTGTGGCAACACTAACTCATTTGGTTCCTGGTGACTTACGTGGTGGTGCTGCTGTAGGGCACAGCACAAAACGTACCAGAGTGGGCTCATGCCTACCACTTAGTGGTTGTGACACCTGGCATACCATATTTTTTTTTTTTAAGAGAGGGACAGTTAGAGAGAGAGAGAGAATCAATTTTATTTAGTTTTTCATGTGGCCTTTGTTGCTCCAAGACCTCATTGTGTACATGGTGCTGGAGTTTGAACTCTCGTACTCATGCATGCCAGGCATGAGCCGTAAGTGCTGAGCCACTGCTCCAGCCTCCAGAATTTTAACTGTGGGCATCGGTCTTCATCTGCAGAATGGAGATAGCATCTATTTCACATCCCATGAATTATGTAAATTACATGTACAATTATAGATGCATTATGTGTGCATTGTAATATGTACCTAAAGGTATAAATACACGAAGTTTCTGGCCCATAGGAGGCACTTATTAAAGATGAACACACAGTGGCATATACCTACCATCCCAGCTACTTCGGAGGCTGAGATAGGAGGATTGCAAATTTGAGGTCAGCTTCAGCTTAGAGGGAGACTCCAAGCAACTTAGCGAGACCCTGTCTGAAAAAAATAAATAAAAAATGGATTGGGGGGCTGGAGCGGTGGCTCAGCAGTTATGGTGCTTGCCTGGCATGCACGAGTACACAAGTTCAAACCCCAACACCATGTACACAACGAAGAGTTCGAGGAATGAAAGTCACATGAAAAACTAAATAAAAATTGCTTTTCTCTCTCTCTCTCTCACTGTCCCCTCTTTCTTTAAAAAACAAAAAAAACAGACTGGGGGTGTGGGTCAGTGGTAAAGTGCCCCTGGGTTAAATCCCCAGTACCAAAAAAAAAGAGATTAAATCTGAACCCTTTCCTCTTTCTTATGCGGGATTTCTCTAAGCTTCTTGCCGTCTATCTAGCTATCATCTATCCATTTTTCCACGTGAGAAGGATTTGACGGTTATGAAAGAAGAAAAGAGCTCATTATTAAGCTGATAGCTGTGGACTTAGTCTTGATTGATAAGTGTTAACAGCTAGCCTGAGCTCCGCTGGAGGCTGTGTCCTTTGCTCTGTCACTGTGTTTGGACTACTTTGTGTTAACAATGGTCCAGGGCCATGTAATGAAATTCCCAGGTAACTTTTATTTGAATATTTCACAAGCAAGTTTCAAATTTATTTGCAACTAGGTGATACAGAGCAAATGTTAATTTACAGCTCAGAAGCTCAAGTTCAGCAACTAGGGCCTGAAAGACTGGCATCTATGATATCATTGAATGTTTTAAGATACACTTTTATCCCTTTTGGGTATTTATGAAAAATGCATTTAAAATCTCTGACAATTCTGATTTTGGGAGGGAGGGATGCATAATTATTTTGCTATTGGGACAGCACTAACATGTGTACCCTGAGGTTTTTTTTTTTTTGTAACCTCCACTTCTGACTCTCAGTAACCTGAGTACATGCATCATAGTTGTAGAATGACTTTATTATTCGCTGAGGGTCAAGCTTCAGAAAAGTAGAAAAGAGAAGTTTTTGGCTTATGCTAGTGTGCGTCTCCAGGCCACTGCCTCTGGGCTTTGCGGCTTCATGGTGAGAATAGCTACAGTCTTATTCCACCTGCTGCGTCTCGCCACCGGCCAGCTGACCACCTAGCACTGCACAAGCTGCCCAAACGGACCAGAGGCTTGGAAAGCTCAGTGACCCTCTAACAGAGGATGCGCTACAGCAGGAAAGACCGGACGAGGCTTTTCTGCTTACGTAATCTGGTGAATATTGAAGTTATTTCTGCTTATAGATTCATTCTTTTTTTTTTTTTTTTCAGGGCTGAGGACCGAACTCGGGCCTTGCGTGTGCTAGGCAAGCACTCTGCCGCTGAGCTAAATCCCCAAGCCCCTTATAGATTTATTCTTGTAGAAATCAATTTCTTGTCTGAAATCCTCATTTACACATCCAGTCCCCCTATTTCTTTCTGTCTAAATCTGGTACATGCTTTTATGTAGAATTTTTTTAGTAGCAGGCTAGTCCATTAGCAACAGAAAGTACAGGAAGGGTCCCAGATTCGATATAGTGACACAATTGTTAATTGCTTTCCATGAACTATGAGGGAAGCACTTCGCATTCGGTTATGGGAAGTATCAAAGGTCAACAGAAGGAGAGGAGTTAGGGTGTGTGGTCTCTGTGAAAGGTGTCACCTGCTCATGGACGATTTGGTCATCAACGGAAAAGGTAGCTGGAGCTGTCTCCCGACTCACCTTTCCAGACTACCTGTCCTTCATACTCAAGGCAACTTCACCTGGATAGATTACTGGGCTACATTTACCAAACCAGAAGCTGCTTGGATTGTGTGTGTAACCAAGCAGTCTTGGAAATCCCGCACCACCTTCTCGTTTGGCTTTACCCGCTCCGTTGGTTTGGAAGTGATGGTACTTGGGGGCACATGGGTTCACGTTTGGCTAATCAAGGTACCGAATCAATCTGGTAGAAGCCTCTACGTACTTGCTAATAAGCGATGGAAAGGAAGGGGCAGGGATACTTAAGAATTAGGGTCTCTTGCTTGGACAATTTTTCTAAGGTACTTATATTAACTCAGTGTTATAGAACACTACCAGAATTACAAAGCCGCAAACGCTAAATAGTGGAGGCAGCGTTAGCAAGAGGTGCCTGGTAGTAGCAGGTCCCTCACAGCTGAAGGGACTGCGGCTTAGCAGGAAGTTGGCCTGGACGGGGAGCCACACCAGCTGAGGCTGGGGACTGGGGTTTCCTGGTGTGCAGTTGGTCTTTGCTCTGCAAGTCAAGAGTAGCCCTTGTATGTGATGGGAGGAGCATGAGCCCTGGAGCCAGGTAGCCTGGGTTCCAGTTCTGGTGACAAGCATTTGACGGTTTTGAGCCTTCGTTTTCATTATCATTGTAAGTCAGGAAGGTGACCGCATTTGTGAGGATGGGACGAGCCAATGTTTGCAGGAAGGACTGCACGGAGAGAGCAGCCACTAAGTGAAGCATTATCATCCGTCACCTCTTGGTTCGTCGCCCACACCCCAGAATGGCAGACTCCTCTTCTCAGTCGTCTGGACAGCTTGTGCCTGAGGGCGGCTGCGCTAAGCCCAGCAGCGGATGTAGATTGCTGACAGCTTTTGACTTATCATGTCTCAAGATGAAGCCCAACATGTTTGTTCTGGCTGAAACACAATCTGATCTACTCCACAAGTTTGATGGTAAATGATTAATCCATTGATCAGACTATTTAGGATGACATTTTGAAAGTCTGAGATGAGCTATCTTAATTCCTAACAATATTCTTTAAGCGGCAAAGCTTTACTTGATACCTACCGTGTAAATGAGCTGATTTATTTTGCCGTGGTGTTCAGATTTGCTCACGTTGGCTGAGCGATGCTGTGGGTAGGTCGTTTGGAGATCTGGCAGTCTTGAGGGTGACTCTTATCAAAATTAGAAAACGTTTTCATATTCTTATTGAAATAGATTTTTTTATAGAATTAATTTGTCATACGTAAAACTGAGGGAAAATGTAGTTCTTGGTCCACTAAGGTGGTTGATGTGTTAATAAAGAGAAATGAAGATGGTGTGACTATCGGATCAATGGAAATAAAATCCTGGCTTGGGCTCAGTAACTGGGAAAAGTAGTTTCTTGTTCTTAACATGACTTTTTTTTTTTTTTAAGAGAGAGGTACAGTTTTAAAAAGAGAGAGAGAGAGAGAATCAATTTTATTTAGTTTTTCATGTGGCTTTCGTTGCTCTGATATTTTGTTGTGTATGTGGTGCTGGGGTTTGAATGCACACCCTCACACATGCCAGGCAAGCACTGTAAACACTGAGCCACTGCTCCAGCCTCTTAACGTGACTTTTAAGAAAATAAGGTGGACTAAAAGAAATTCTAGGGAATAATAATATTTTGATTCTACAGTTGCTTTCAGAAAGCAACATAATATAGTCTAGCATGCTGAAACATCCCATGATTCAGGAAATGCCCCTGCTTTGGCTTCGGAGAGTTGAGCTATTTTTTCTTTTCTATAGGAAGGATTAGAAAGAGCAATAGTGTGGAAATATTGCTATGGAAATATCTCTATCCCGATATGGGGAAGTTGAGGCAAATTCTCCCCATCAGTGAGTGAGGTACAGGGTTGAGTCCCCTGCCTGGCTTTGGGTCATGCATCATGGAGAACAATAGTGTTGTGTTCAAGGTGTGATGTACCCTCATCAAGCAACAGGACTTTTTCAAAAGAAGGCCCCTATATCTTGGGACAATGTGACAGTGACTGTTTAATGTGATCATCAAACTCAGAATGGTGCCCTTGTCTGTGAGTTGCAACCAACTTTCCAGCCATGGTGCCATGTGTGAGGTGCCCAAGATGAGCTCGTGCAGTGAGCTGCTGCTTCTGCCTTATAGACCCATTCACCCAACAGGGAAGTGCAGGAACCCTGAGTGGCCAAAACACGTACTTGCACTAGGACAAGATCCGCACCAGCAACATTAGACACACGTAGAAACCAGAGAAAAGCTACTGCCCGGCCGTTTCAACCACCAATACCCATTTATTTTAATGGAAAAAAATCTCTGCATTCTATATGTTTCAAAAAGGTTTACTATTGAAACAAATACAATATATGGAACTCAACCTGCATAATTTCACTACAACAAAGACAACATATGACTTCTACTCCCTACAAAAGGCTAACCGAAAAGCACACGGCAAACACAGATTGCGTAAGAAAGCTTGTGTGCGCGCGTGGTTAAAACCTTTAGTAAGCAATGGCATTAAAATATGCTAAGACACGCACCTTACCCTAGTTGGTGGCAAGCTCTAAGAAAAAGCCACAGGCTGTCACTAGTTTTACTTGATAGAAAAATTTGGTGTGAGCTCAGATGGTTCATTGAGAACTTATCGACAAGAAGATAATCTGAGTACAAGCACTAACTTTCCTCTTTCACATGCCCACAGAATAAAAATCAATTACTTTTCATATATAATGAACATCTTTTATTTTCAGGTTTGCAAACAGCGGTAGTCAATTCACACAAAAGGGTACTTTTAAAACTACCTGTATTTACTCTATTTTATGCCTGTATATATGAAACGAACAGTGTTTATGTGCATAAATGTATGTCTATACATGTGGGCATATATGTGTATACAAGATGGTACCTGGGGGCCTCTTCGTTTGTAGGTGTGACCTCCACGATGGCATTTGCATTGTGCGTATACCACGGAGGCAAGGTTCTCCATCATGATCCGTAGATGGCCACAGGAGCTGGTGGGACTATGGGTTTGGGTTGCACACAGATGCAGACTGAGGTCCACGAAAGTGCTGCGGCCCTTTCCTTGGCATCTGATGGCTCTGCCCCTCACCACCTTGGCTCAGGATCATGGCATTTGGTGGCAGTGGGAATTGGTGGCGGTCCTCACACTAATGAGAAAGACCTTCTTTCTCTGCCCTGCCTCTCTCTGGACCTGCCTGGCTGGTTGTCAGCATTCAGCGTGCAGGCTGAACGGGCTGGTGGAGAGTGGCTTCAGGGCAGAGGTGACTGCTCCTGTACTTGTGCCATAGTTTTACTGTGGCCCTGGAGGGTGTGGCTGCCAGCTTCTGCCCCCCTGTTTAACTTTCAAGGAAGAATGGCATATCAAAACTAGGCTTCTCCTGTATAGTCTCTCTCTATAAATACCGTGTATATACACAGACAGATACTCATACATATACAAATACGCACCCACAGACACAGCTGGATGTGAGGAGCAGTGGCTAGCAAAGTGTCAACACATCAGAAAAAGTAGTCATTGTTCCTGCTCCCAGAAGGTCAAGTTCTATGTCATGATCTTTCAACACTCAGGGAAAATTCTGAGGGTTCCATTAATTAAAGGAGGAAGGAAGCTGCTGTCAGAATGGTGAAGTACAGACCAAGTGAAATAGCAAAGAAAATGAAAATCTGGAACAATTGAGGCCTAGTTGTGAAGTTCAATAGCTGTAAACGGCAATCTTCAGATTTGGATAGATTTTTTTTTCTTTTTCCTGTTGCTATGGAAACTTGGGAGCCAAGCTTCAGGTGTCAGGAGTTCTCACAGACCTGAATGGAGAAGGCTCAGAGTTAGGTCAAGAATATCACAACTCAATTCAAAACATTTTAGCTAAGCGCTGAGTAAGTGACTGACGAGCTGTAACGAACACGCACTGCCTTGGGGAATCTGTTTTTTTCTCTCTAGCATGACATTTGATGACAGAATAATGGTCCGGCTGGTTTCTGCCGCACGAAGCTGGACTTGGGGCTGGGGGTGCAGCTCCGTGGCAGAGCGTATGCTCAGCATGCACAAGGCCCCGGGTTCCAGCCCAGCACATGCACACGCACATGCACACGCACACACACAGCTGGATTTCTTTGAAAATGCTGATGATGTCTTCAGATGCCAAATGCCAACAGCAGCAATCAGCCTTGCCACCAAGGAGCCTAGCTGTGCACATTAGCACAGAAAGGTTAAATGCTGAGCCATCTGACCCACAGCCTAAAGTCTGACGATTGTCCCCGGTGTGCATTTGGTCACAGAGCAAGAGACCTATCGGTGGTTCCTGGCACAGCATGCCTGTTTCCTATTATGGCTGTAACAGATGGCCACAGATGTGGTGGCTTAAGACAACACAGTACATTCTTCTACAATCCAAGAGGAGTCTTACAGAGCTGAACTCCAAGTGTCAGAGGGGCCAGTTCTTCCTGGAGGATCCAGGGAGAATCCGTCCTTGGATGTTCCCAGCTTCTGCAGGCGTCTGCATCCTCCTCCTTCAAAGCCAGTAGCGTAGCCTCATCTCTCTCAACTCTGCCTCCCTGCCTCCATCACTGCACGGTTTTCCTAACTGGCTCCTCCTTGTCCCTCTTGTAAGAACTTTGTGATTCTGTCAGGCTCACCTGACTAACCCAGAACCACCTTCCCAGTTCACCGTCCTTGGCTTGGTCACACCTGCACAGTCTCTTTTGCCAGGTAAGAGTACAGGCTTGCAGGGTCCAGGGACAAGCTAGAGGACATCTGTGAAAGCCGTTATTGGCCAACCACAGGCGGGCAGCTCTGTGTTACCAGGGGAAATAAGGCATCATGTGGCAGAATTGCGACTATGGGAACGTCACTCATCGGAAAAGTTCATAGCGATGTCCCCATAGGTACGATCAGCAGCACAACATCCCGGTTCCTGCTCCTGGCCCCTTCTTCGGGTCACCTTTGGGGGGTGGCCCAGTGACAGAGCCTATTGCTCCACTTAGCTCAGCTCTGTCAGCTGGAGGAGCTCCTCTGGGATGCCCACATCCAATTTCTTTCCTTTTTTTTTTTTTTTTAAAGAAAAAGAGAAGGCTAGAAGGAGAGAGAAAGAATCAACTCTGTTCAGTTTGTCATCTGGGTCTTGTTTTTCTGACACTTAGCCGTGATGTGGTGCTGGGGTTTGAACCCGGGTCCTTGAGCATGCCAGGCAAGTGCTGCAACCACTGAGCCACTGCTCCAGCCCCACGGACCTAGTTTGGGAACAAAGCATTTTCTTCCACCGCACTCCCTGAAGCACTTGCAATTCCAGTGAAGAGGAGCGCGGGATTCCAGCTAGGACTGGGATTTCTCTTGGCTGCCGAAACCGGCTGGTCTCCAGTCCTCATGGTCAAAGTCCTTCTTCCTGCCCGGGCTACAGAGAGTCCTGCGCCATCAGAAGGGGGCAGAGGATGGGCTCCGTGAGTCTGTGGGCTCCGTGCAGTGCGCCTGAGCCTGTCATCGTCCCACCTCAGCCAGCGTTCATCTGCCCAGAAGCCCCGTGAAGATCGTCTCCATTCTGCTCACGACTGACTTCTGTTTTGCTGTGCG
The DNA here is from genome assembly GCA_004027875.1 of Aplodontia rufa. Taxonomy (NCBI): domain Eukaryota; kingdom Metazoa; phylum Chordata; class Mammalia; order Rodentia; family Aplodontiidae; genus Aplodontia; species Aplodontia rufa. The sequence goes on from PVKS010012885.1 coordinate 30,891, forward strand.
CGTGGATTGGCACCACGGTTGGTCCCATTCGTAGCCAAGTTGCAAGACAGGGGTTAAACATGGACTCCTTCGGAAGGAGCACATTAGGAGGAACGTTCTTTCAGCGGTCCTTCTGGTTGGATACACAGTCCTTTGTTTTCTAAATGGTCACAAGCTGTCTGATTTTGCAAGCTGGTGCAGGGCTTTCCAAATCTCATTGTTTTTACAGATGACGAGACGTGCCTGGAGCCTGGCACTGTGACCTTTGGGGTGGCTGCCTCTCTGCGTTGGGGGGTCCTGGTCACTGCAGGATGCTCTGCAGCATCCTGTCCTCTGTCCACTAGGTGCTGCTAGCAGCATCCTTCCAGTTGCGACGAGAAATGTTTCTAGACATTTCCAACTGTCCCTTAGGGGGCAAATTGGTTAAAAATTAAAACAAATTTTGGGCTGAATAAAATCCACTAAATTAGTCTCCAGCCCTTTGTTTCCAAATTGGAGTCTCCAATCCCCGTCTTAAGTCAATTTAGACTATAATGTAAACGATCCTACCTCCTAGCAGTGTTGAGATGATTACACGAGGTAATCTATATAATTTATGTAAAGCTCTTGCCTGCATGTGCGTGCCACAGAGAAATCCCTCAAGGGTCAACGATCATCGTCCTCACACTCGGATCTCTTTAAGGGGCCATGGCTTCTCTGCAAAGCATGACCTGGGGCCACCTGCAGGCAGCGAAGAGCCGCCCTACTCAGGCTCTGAGCTTCTTTGGACTCTGCCTCTGCCAGTAACACACTTCACAATAAAAAGGAATAAAATAGTGGTGCCCTCTGGGAAATTGTAGAAAAGTCAAGACTATCTTTAGAGAAAGCAGATCAGTGAGGGACTGGTTGGGTGGAAGGGAGCCACAGAGAGGGAGCCATCTTAACTGTGGTGTCACAGCATGGATTGTGTAGTCACCAAAATTCACCAAACTGTACCCTTAAAATGGGTGGATTTTATTTTATGCAATGCAAATAATGCCTTAATAGAAAATTAACCAGAAACTTCAGCGTAATAAAATCAGCTATCTTTGGCTCCCCACCATTCCCCCAGTTCAGAGACATTTAATTCTGGTACTTGTTAAAATGGTTCACTGATCTCCTTTGTGTATTCTTGCTATTTCTGATCATTAAGCTAAAAGCAGCGATCAGAAGGGAGCTGAGCGAGAATACTACAGATGCTGCCCAGCTGGGCGGGCGCTCTGGGAAGAATCATGCACCCCAATGTCATCAGCATGTAATTTACACAACAATATTGACGATAGCAATAATTTCATTTCCATTTTTATTACTCTCAATGTCATTAGTTTTATTTCCTTAATTTTTAGAAGTCAAAGAAGAACGTGCAGATCCTCTGGTTCGATTCTCAGTTGCAGTAAAGCCATCGAGCTATCCCCATAAATGGAAATATTTTCTCATCTGTTTCCATAAAGGAGGCCACTGTCTGAGGGCAAACACCGGCTCCGCTGCTCACCAGCTTGGGGACCTTTCTGAGCACCGAGTTTCTCATCTCTAAAGGGATCGGATACCAGATCGATGAAGGAAATGGAGAAGAAAGCCGCCTGGCTTAGTGGTCTACTTGCTTTGAGTCTCACCTGAGGGGGAGAGAATCCCACTGATCCCACACCATGTGACCTGGCCTGCGCCTCCCACGCTGAGCATCTCATGGGGGCAGGACGAGGGTGCCGGCACCCTTTCTGTAAAGGCTGGCATAGGAAGAGTTCTCGCCTTTTAGGTCACGCAAACTCTTGTGCAAGAATTCTCTTCTGCTATCGTGGTGGAAAGCAGCCACAGACAAGATGTCCCAGGGTGGCCATGGCCGTGTTCCAATAAAGCTTTATTTACAAAAATGGGCCTGCCTGCTGTGGTGTGCACACCCCACTTCACGAAACGTCAAACAAATTCTACCAGCTTACTGCCCCAATTCGAAAATTCTTTCAAGGTCTGTGACTGAATTAGGAATTGAATTGCAGGTCGTTTATAAAACACCCTACTCCCAAATTCAGTGTTGGTTAAACTCCGTCTCCAACTCTTCCTAGTTGCGTTCTGTTCTCTGTGAAGTTTGATTTAACTTGTGGTCTTGTATGTTTCAGTCCTGTGAGCTGTGCAAACAGCTTTGTGGAAGGTTGGTGTCCCAGGAGTCTTCTCGTTGGCCGTTAGGGACTCTAACCATGTCCGCTACCTGGAGCTGAGGGTCTCCGGGGCCATCAGGGTTAAGCGTCTTCACGTCGTGCTCTTCAATGCACCTTCTGCTTCCTTTCTCCTGCTGAAGGGTGAACTGAGCGTGTGTTCAGGGTGTGGACCAGAACAGGGGCTGCTGCATTCAGAATGTCCCTGAGCCTCTATTTCAGGATGGAGCTCTGGGGGTCCCAATTCTCCTAGTGCCTGGGAATCACCTGGTGGCTCTTTAAAATGGACAAATGTGGGCTGTGCCTCCAGGGATAGGGTTTCAGTTGGAGAAGGGCCAGGCGTTGAGAGCCACACCGTGCCCCTGGCTGGCACTGTGCACAGAGCCCCTCCTGCAGGTCCGTGGTGATGACCTAGCCAACTGGCCAGCAGAATGCAAGACACTCATGCCCTTGAGAGGATTGTGCAGACCCTGGAATCTGGGTTGAGGAGCTCATCGGCAAAGCCAGGGACCATCTGGCCTGAGGTGCTGCTCCAAGTCCATGGTGTCCACCCACCTCTGGATCGTCCCTGCCCTTTGGTAGCCCTGGCCACCTCTTGTAGAGCCTGACATTTGTCCTTCACCCATTTCTTCTCAACCCCCAGACCGTCTCTTCCCCTTCCTTCTCTGTGGATGAAATCATCTCCTACTTCCCAGAGAAGACCAAGTGGAGCACCCAGGGGAGGCCCGGGATTTCCACCGTCTTTCCCCCGAGTTCTCAGCAGACATGGAGTTAGGAAACCCTGTAGGCTGTTCAAGGTCAGTGGGGACAGAAGGACCTGGGCTGGGAGGGAGAGGGAGGGCGCATAGAAGGTGCAGGGTATGAGCTTTGTTGCTGTGGGCATGGAGGGAATCTTGGTGACCCTTGGGGATGATGGCAGTGATGGTGTTAGTCATCCAAGGTAGGTTGGGCAGAGGAGCAGTTGAGCGACAGAGCAACAGAACAGACAGTCTGTTCTGTTGAGGAAGGGCAGCGTGAGGGCCAGTGAGATGGGGTGTGGGTTTCCCTCTTGACGGACCCAACTCTCCAGACTCTGCCTTCCTGGACCTTTGAACACAGGGGCATCTGATGCGGAGATGCGATTCCTGCTCACCCCTGACCTCTGTCTCCGTGACACAGTGCCTGCTGCTCTCTCTTGTCAGTTTCCCAATGACCTGACCACTGGTCACACCAGTGACTTCTCCAAACATAAACAGCAGGGCCCAAAGTCTTCCTGATGGCAAAGCTATTGTGAAAAACGGTTAGGGTTCAAAGTGTGCTAATGCTCCGCAGCAAATGTTTGACAGGCATTTGTTCACATCATGCTCATGGTGACATAGCTCAGCATAACAATTCATTTGTTTAAAATAACGTTTCATTATATATATTTCTTTTCTAAAGAGAGTGAGGGACAGTGAGAGAGAGAAAGAGAGGAACAATTTTTATATAGTTTTTCATGTGGCTTTTGTTGCTCCAGCACTTCATTGTGTATGTGGTGCTGGGATTTGAACCTGTGTCCTTGTGCGTGCCAGGCAAGCGCCATAACCTGTGAGCTTCCGCTCTAGCCCCTCATTAATTATATTCATTACCACTAATCAGTGAAAAAACATGTGAACTATACATTTACCTTTCCTTACACCCACCTCCACCCGTGAGTTCTGAGGACTGTTTCTAGAAGAGCGCGATCTCTGTTTTAGCTTTATAGAAGATTCTCCTGCACAACGCAGAGAGAAAGTGGCCCCTGGTGGGCCAGTTACCGACATGGGCACATTTTTACTGGCTCCCGTGGAGTGGCATCTGCAGGAAGTTTCACTTGTCACCTGGGTTGCAGGGCAGCAGAGTGCCCACTGCAACTCCTCATACTGGCTAGCAGGGGACTTTAAGATGCTGTTAAACGTTAGCTGGAGCACTTTTATGTGTGAGATTTTCTATCATAGAGACATAAACTAAAGATGAATGCTTCCTCTGGGAAGTTTACTTGGAAAGACATATGGAAAACAAACGGGCTTGTGACTCTGGTGACATCCCCTTTCACACAGAGCATGCACTGGGCCGACTTACAAGCTAGACTGAAGAGTGAGAGGAGCAGGACAGAGGTCAGGCTCAAGTGCAGGGTCCCCGCTGCATTGCAGTCCACTCTGGAATTCTTACAGGAGCATACTTGGACCCTGAGATCTGTGATGTTCGTCATGGGTGGCTTCCCTGAATCGGTCACCATGATGGGCAGGTTGTAGTTCGCCTTGTTCAGGTTCTGAAGAAGGCTCACCAGGGCGTGGGTATCTGTGAAGACAGGGAGGGAGCCAGGAGGGAGGGTAAGACTGCTTCCAGCAAGAGGGTGAGGTTTGGGTGACGAAAATGGCGCACGATAGGCCAGCATTCTAGTTGGATAGGCCTGCATTCTAGTTGGATAGGCCTGCATTCTAGTTGGCAGCCAGGGGGGCGTTCACACTTGAACTTATGAATGTCAGGTAACAAAGACAGACGCAGCTGCTTAGCGGCGGTAGCCACATTTCCAATGCCCAATGGCCACACGACTGGTGGTTCCTCTATGGGTCTGTGTGGGGGTGGGTGCTTCCATTACTGCAGGATCTGTGCTTCAGTGCTGCTGTGGTCAGTTTTGAGGGGGCCACTGTTCTGAAGATGATCGAGTACCATGGCCTCTTTCCTAGGCAGAATTAATATAGTTTAAATGGCCATACTACCAAAGATGATATACAGGTTCAGTGCGGCACCCATAAAATTACCATGGCATCCTTCACAGAACTAGGAAAAACAAATTCATTTGGAAGAATAAAATACCCAGAATAGCCAAAGAAATTTTAAGCCAGAAAAGCGATGCTGGAGGTATCACAATACCTGACTTCAAATTGTCCTCAGAGCTATAGTAACAAACCCAGCATGGTACTGGCACAAAAACAGACACATAGACCAGGGGTGCAGAGTGGGAGATGCAGAGACACACCCACTTGGACACAGTCACCTGACCTTTGACAAAGGGGCCAAAAAGTGCATTGGAGAAAAGATAGCCTTTTAAACATGGTGCTGGGACGACTGGTGACCCATGTGGAAGAATGAAACTAGACCCTTACCTCTCACCCTGCACAAAAATCAAATAAAAATGGATCAGAGGCCTTGGAATTAGGCATAGGTAAAGACTTTCTCAACAGGATCCTAAGACTCAGGAAATAATGCCAAGAGTTATTAAATAAGGTGGCATCCGATTTAGGAATGTGAAGAGAGCCCACAGAGTGGGAGAAAAATCTTTGCTAAACTCTTCTGACAGAGGATGAATATCTAGAATATATAAAGAGCTCAAGAAACTTTATGCCAAAAAAATCAAATAACCCAATTAATAAATGGGCAAATGAACTAACCAGACTCATCTCAAAAGAAATAGAAATGGCCAATGAATGCACGGAAAAACGTTCTATGTAAGGAAATACAAATCCAATCTACACTGCTATTTCACCTCCTACCAGTCAGAATGGCAGTCACCAAGAATAGAAATACTAATACACGACGGGGAGGATATGCAGAGAAAGGAGCACTTGCACACTGCGGGTGGACCGCAGATTAGCACACTGCTGTGGAAATCCGCGTGGAAGCTCCTCAGAAGACCAGGCGTGCAGCCATCAGGTGGCTGGCATTTACTCTGAAGAAGGAGAGTCATTTTACTATAGTGACACACGCAAACCCATGTTGATAGCAGCACAATTCACAACAGCCAAACCTAGGTGTCCATCCGCGGATGAACAGATACGTGGAATTTTATTCAGCCATAAGGAAAAAAACGAAATTATGGCATTTGCAAGAAAATGGATGGAAGAAGAGACCATCATGTTAAACGAAGTAAGTCAAACTCGGAAGGTGAAGGGATGTGCTTCTCTCATATGCGGAAGCTAGGGAGGAAAAAGGAAAACAAAGGTGAGGGTGGAGCTCCTAAAAATCAAAGGGACATCAGTAGCGGAAAGGGACCAAGAGTGGAGATGCGGGAGAGGTAAAATGCTGGGGAGGAAAACTGGCCAACTTACATTGTACGCATGTACGAATAGGTAAATGCCATCAACATGTTCAACTATAATGCACCAATACAATGCAAAAAAATAAATAAAAGGTAATACATTTCAGTACACAGTAAAAAATTTAATAATTAACTTCCATGGAAATTTATTCCACATATCAAGCCATCTGGATAAAGATCACGTTCCACGCTCGGACGGCTACATGAAAACCCAGCACTCTAGACCTGAGCAATATACAGGTCTAGATATACAGGTCTAGACATACAGGTCTAGATATACAGGTCTAGACTCTCTAGACCACGGGCGAACACAGAGAGGGGCTCCATGCTCTGGGTTTGCTCAATCCTTAGCCACCGCCCTAGCTGTGGGTGAGATCTTTAATCTTCCCTGCAATTCCCTAATCCCATGAGCATGGAAGTACCTGCCTCAACTCTGGCTGGCACTCAGGAGTGACTCCCACCTGGCCTGCCCCTGGGCCTGGGGCTATTCTGTCAGTCACTCAGATGACTAGAGTATCTTCCCATATGGCTCCTTTCTGGTGCTAAATGTTCAGAAAAGAAATTGGGGACCACAGGAGGAGTTTAGAAGGCTTTCCTCTGTTAAATACCTCAGGAGGGGAAATAAGAGGGTGGCGATGTGAACCAAGGGTGACCACCCTCAGCAGGAGGTGGCCAATGTGACCACCCTGTGGAATGGCAGACTAACTCAGGGACATTTTCCTGTCCCCCTCCTGTCAAGAGGTGACTCTTAAATGGGGAATTCCAGTCGGAAGGAACTGGTGATCATTGTGAAATCAGCTACAGCCATAGAGACTAGCAAGCAAAACTTGAGCCCTCCAACAAGAAGAGGATTGCTTTAATTGAAAATAATCAGTGGAACAGAATTCATTCTTTAAAAAGCAATAAAATAGACAAACGGGCGAATGAAATCAATACCAAAGAGATTCTAATAACATGAGATATGAGATGGGGCCATAACAACAGATAGGAGATTTTTAAATAGAAAATTCTACGCACATTGAACAGTGCATTTTCAAAACATAATGAAATGGGCAATTCCCCACCTCCCTCAAATTGCTGCCACTGGTGTAAAAAGTGAGCCCTGACCGGGTCAACAGCAGGGCAAGTTCCTTACTAAAGGCACAGTGGACGGAGTGTATATCTGATGTGCTCATGTCTGTTTTTTCCCCTCTTTTTGCTTTTCTAGAAGGTGAACTTGGTTCCTATTTGTCAAGGAAGGTGGGTGAGGCACGGACCCTTCATAATTAATACGGTAGATGGTAAATGTTGGGTCAAATGTGGAAGGACTAGGAGAAAGAGACCCTTGGAAGTTTGGGGAATGAGAGAGAGGGGCTGAGGAAGACGTGTATTACAGCTGGCTATAAAAGCCAAGGTCACTACCAAGACTGAACCAAGTCTGGGGAGGTCTGCAGCACGAAATGGAAGACTGGGTATTGAAGACCTTGTCAGTTCTTGGTGCAGTCCCCCTCTGTTCTGTGATCCCGTATGAAGGCCTACACTCCCTGGGGCACCCCTCCAGAGCGCTGGGAAAGGTCACACAAATAGCTCTCCCGAGACAGGGGACAGCTGAGCCAAGAGATGCATGCAGAGAAGCAGGCAGCCCTGGCTTTTGAAGGCTGAAGACTGCGGTGCTTGTCCAATATTCTGCACAAGTCACTTACTAAGGGAGAATGTGTGGAGTTTAATTAAAACAAAAAGGGAAATGGAGAACAAAGAACCCCATCTTGCGCCTGGCCACTCCAGCAGGACGGGAATGCAGAGATTCCAGATTAGTAAAGGAACACTGGGGACAGAGTGAGTGTACCATAGAGGGCAGGAAGCAGAAGAGAAAACTTCCATGTTTGCATTCATAGGAAAGTGATATTCAATATTTCCACAGATTGTATTCAATAGTGGTAGGAAAACCATCGAGCTGGGCACAGTAATACATGCCAATAATCCCAGAGACTCAGGAGGCTGAGGCAGGAGGACTCCAAGTATGAGGCCAGCTTCAGCAACTTAGAGTCTGTCTCAAAAAAAAAAAAAAAAGACATAGAAGAAGGACTGGGGTGTAGATCAGTGGTAGAGCTTTCCTGAGTTCAGTCTCCAGTGTGTATATATATATATATATATATATATATATATATATAAGCTAAAATATTTTACGATGTGTGAGCAACTTAAATCGTGAGAACCCAGGGAGGAAGAGTGTTCAGAGGAGATGCAGAGAAGCTGGGGCTGAGGGCACAGCATCCACAGTGACTTACTGTTGATCTTGGAGATCTTCCACACTCTATCAGGGACAGTTGGCTTATGAATTTCAAACTTGAAAGGGTCTGTGTTGGGATGGAGGTCCTTGTCTGACGCTCCCAAAATGACCACACTGAGGTTTTTGGCGTCGTCACAGACCTCAGCCACCGTGGGGTAGATGAAGGGAGCGTTGTCGTTCACGTCTTCCAGGGTTATCAGCAAGGTCCCGGTGCCCGTGGCCGGGGGGTTGCCTGTGGAGGAGGGAAGGCGTTAGTGGGCAGCTGGTGGGTGGGGACAGTGGCCACCACTGAACTTTTGCCAGGGTCTACTTAGCATTTGGCATCCATAGTTACTAACAGTTTCAGGCAGGACTCACAATAGACTGCATTTTTTGTATGAAGTTTGATGGTTTACAAAGTTTTTGTGTTTTTAATCATATGAGACAATTGATTCCAATTCTTCTGACTGAATCCTTTGCATTTGGAAAACTGATTTTCTGACCCAAAGTCAACTAACACACAAGAGTCACAGGAAGGGTGGAGAAAACCAGGGTGGTGCTTCCTTACTGTTCCAGATGAGGCTTTTGTCTGAGAAGCCTGCCGCAGGTGTGTGCTGGAGCCCTGGGGAGGCTGGGGCTGCAGGGAGAGGAACTCAGTGCTCTTTGGAGTTAACTACAGAGTGTGACAGCTGACCCAGGGCCTTCCTTCTCGGGTAGAGAAGGATCTCAGATGGCTGATGGGCTCACAGCCCATCCTCGGGACAGGACAGATTTGGAAAGGTAGTGTTTTAGTCAGCTTTTTTTGTTGCTATGACTAAGACTTGACAAGGACAGTTTTAGGAGGAGAAGCGATTTCTTTGGGTGCTCATGGTTTCAGAGGTCTTAATCAGGAGCAGGCCAGCTCTATTCCTCGGGGCTCAAGGTGAGGCTGAACATCGTGGTGGAGGAGTGTGGCAGAGGGAAGCAGCTCACAGCAGAGCTCCGGAGAGTGGAGAGAGACCCCACCCCAGATACCACATCTATCCCCAAAGGCACATCCACTGTGCCACCTCCTCCAGCCGCACCCTGCCTGCCTTCAGCTGCCAGTTCACCCCCAGCACGGAGGAACTCGCTGATAACCCTATGCATTGTCTTGCGTATTGGGCTTCTGGGGGACACCTTTCTCCAAACCACACAGGCAGGGTAGTGATGAGAAATAAAGCCACCTTCTGGTTAGTGGTGCAGAAGAAACCCTCATAATTTAACCTTTGGACCTCATTTTTTTTTTTTAAGACAAAGAGAGGGAGGGAGAGAGGGCGAGAGAGAAAAAGGGAGAGTGAGGGAGAACGAGAGAAACAATTTTATTTATTTGTCATCTGGTTTTTGTTTCTCTGACACTAGTTGTGTACATAGTGCTGGGGTTTGAACCTGGGTCCTCACGCATGCCAGGGAGGAGCTCTACCACTGAGCCGACGCTCCAGCCCCTGAACCTCACGCTTACGGCCTTTTTCCTTTATGCTTCAGCTGAACAGCTTTATTATTATGACCATTATTTCAAGACGCCCTTATCGTCACCTATCTTTCACTTGGTGTTGAATGCTAATGAGACTCAGCTTGACTTCGAGGCTTCTCTAAATTCACCTTTGATTATCCACGCACTAGAGGTGTGCTCTTGGGACAGACCATTCATTCGTAGTTTCTAATTTTAACGTAGAAAGGTTAGAACCAAATTTGGAGGTTGCAGATTTTAAGTGTGAATACTTGGCTAATTCCCATAGGGCCTGCTGCACCCCCTAAAGCCATCTGCTGATGGTCCCCACGTTTCCACTGTCTGATGGTGTGAAAGCAGGCCCATGTGGTCCTTCTGTTTGTCACCTTCAGGACTCAATAAGTCACATGAGATATCCCATACTGTGTCATAAAATTGGCTCTGCTTGCGTGACTTGATGCAAGCTGGTATTCTGAGCTGCTCTACGGTGCTTGGTGGGTGAGGACTTATCAATGTGCTTATGACATTTTTCAGCTTTTGATGGCTTAATGGGGATGCGGTCCTGTTCTGGGTTGGGGAGAACCTGGGATTTCACACAGTGGAACCAGCAGTACTAATGTAATATATGACTGCATTCCTTGTTTTCTTATTTTTACTTGTACCTAATTGGATCTCCAAGTGAATTATATATTGGATTTGTCTAGTTTCAAAAATGTATGGTGAGTTCAAAGTTTTTGATTCGTGTGGGGTTAGTGGGGTAGACAGTTGTTTTTCTTTTGGTACGTACTAAGGGTGGAAGCCAGGGGTGCTTAACCACTGAGCCACGTCCCCAGCCCATTTTTTATTTTTTAATTTTGAAACAGGGTCTCACTAAGTTGCTTAGGGCCTCACTAAGTTGCTGAGGCTGGCTTTGAACTTGCGATCCTCCTGCCTCAACCTCCCGAGCAGCGAGCAGCTGGGATTACAGACGTGCGCCACCATACCCAGCCAGTCAGAAGGTGTTTGACTGAAGTTAAGGTCAGGACTCAGTCACAGGGCAAGGCAAGACTTAAAGAAACCCTTTTAGATTCAGTTTCTCACTTATACTGGCAGTAAAAGGAGGAGTGGACATTGTGGCCTTCGTGCAGGTGACACCAAAAGGGGCCTCAGCCTCCACATGAGTGAAGGGGTGTGGCTAAGGAGCCTATGCACACTGCTCCTCTGCAGCTTCGTCACCTCCAGCTGTACCCTAGAGGGATCTCATGGAACCCAGGAGGTGAGAAGAACCTGGAGCATCACAAGGCCCGGGCAGAGCCCTCCCTACGTGGCTGTCTGCAGAGTTGTCAGGTGCCATCATGGGTCTGCTCCTCCATAGCAGGACATGTTGAAGGGTGGCAAGGGGGTGGCACAGGAAAGGTCTTGGCAGTCACAGGAGCCTGTGCTGCTTCTAGGGCTGCACAAATGCACCAGAGGTTTAATTATTTTAGGAAGGTTGTGGAACAATCTGTATTGGTAGGAGGTATCATGTGCTGTTGGCAGAGGGCTGGCGAAGGGTCAGTGTGTCATGGTAGGGGCAACCTCACCAGGTGCTCAGCCATGGCTGCTGGGGACAAGCAGAGGCTGGTGGACACGCTGCGCTCGGCCCCTCTAAGCCAACACGCCGTGCACAGTGAGCAGCTTGGGAGCAATGTGGAGCTGAGTTGCAAAGGGCAGGTGCAGAATGCCCAGGGACCGCAGCCCTGGGAGGCCCCACACTCCAAAGGCTCAGTGCTGATGCAGGCGATGAATTACAAGACGAGAAAACCACCAGTGAAGGCAAATTTTGTAGCTTCCTAATTGGTCTTATCTCCACTGATAGAAACTTTAGGAAAGGTCTTAGCGGTGACTATGAGATGGAGCTCACCCAGCAGAAGTTCCATGCTCCCTGTAAATTCACATGGCCAACCTTTGATGTGGAATGGCTGTGAGTATCAGGGGCTCCCAAAGGTGGGGAGCATCAGGGTCATAACCCCCCAAGGGGGAGAAACAATGCCCTAAACTCTTGAGTCTGTGAGTAAATGGCTCTGAAGCTATTTATGGCTCCACCGCTTGGCTTTGTGCTACAAAGTCTGAATGGGTCCTAACTTGTGGATCCAGGAGGTTTAAATCATAATATAAAAGGCTATGATAGGCTCTATTTTAATTTCTAAAGGGTTAAATCTAACAGGGACTATAAAAAAATCTGTTGCTATCAACTCCTATCAGTGGAGATAAGACCAATTAGGAAGCTACAAAATTTGTTTGTGGTCTGTTTTACATTGTATATATACCAGTTGGCTACAGATAAAAGAGTGTTCATAATTCAATAAATTGATCCAAATGCCTTTTGGTTCACGTGTCTTAAATACAACTTTAATAAGAAGGGCTGATTTAAATTGGTAAAAATAAAGTTGCCTTTTAAAATTACTAACTCACATGGCCATATTACTAAAAGTTTGTCCTGGAAAAAAACAAGGGTCTCCATTTAAAGTAAGCCTCATTGGCAAAACAGCAGCAAGAGCTCTATTCAAGGGCTAGAGCGGTGGCTCAGTGGTTACAGCACTTGCCTGGCATGTGCGAGTACACGGGTTCAAATCCCAGCACCCACGTACACAACTGAGTGTCAGAGCAACAAAAGCCGTGTGGAAATAAAAATTGATTCTGTCTCTCTCTCTTACTGTCCTTCTCTCTTTAAAAAAAATATAAAGAGCTATATTCAAAACATATGAGCCATTATTCTGGCTAGCCAATTAAATTGCTGGTTTTTATAAATTTTTAAAAACTAACTTCCAGTGCTCCTAGGATTTTTTTTCCTCTTCAGTAGAGAAATTATGTCTTGATTTTTGTGGATCACCTAAAGTTAATAGTTAAAAATGAGTAAATTAGATTTAACGTAAATGAGATTAATCATTAATACATGTATTTGTTAAAGGGGACATCTGGTTAATTTACAAAGTTAAAATGCTAAAACTTCAATTGTTAAATATAAATCCAAGCACTCCAGGCTTCTTAAATGATAATATTTGGGTTTATTAAATGTACTTTTACAAATTAGTTTTAAAAAATGGTTTAAAATTGCTTTGTTTCTGGGTCTTCACTAGGAACAAGGTTACTAAAGGTCAAAATTGCAGCAGATGTAAATCGATATGCAAAAAGTACAAAAGAGTTCAGCTGTTTCAGTGAAAGTATTATAAACAACGTCAAGTATTTGATCCCGTTAAAAGGAGGGACTAAAAGTTCAAATATTTTATAACAATTGCTTCAGAATGTAAAATTAAAATAGGATCAGCAATTTAAAATAGACAAGAAAGTTATAGATATGGAAATATATTTCAGTAAGGGAAATTAAAAGAAGAAATAAATATTTCTGGATGAGAAAGTATTTTGTATGATAAAGTAATATTCTTGTGCTGAGGTCCAGGTTGGAAGAGTGGATAAAAGTAAGGATGTAAACCAGTTGTATAATGTCTAGGAAGTTGCAGAAGGTTTGTAAGAGTAAACCTCAAAAGCACGTGTCTGTGTTTAAGTTGGCTGTACCTACCACTCTCAGCTGTTCAAGGCTTCGCCTAAGGGCCAATGTTGATAAACTGCTGTAAATCAGAATCGAATTCTCTATATGTTAAGGTAACAAGGGTTTCTTAAAATACTGATCTGCTGTTATCTATCAAAGTTATTTCTTTGTGTGTGTTAGATTTTATTACTTAGGAAGTTAAGTCTTAAAAATTAGGGTACGTGTATTTGTTTCAAAGACTTTTAAGTGATTACTTCATAACTGGTTAAATGAACAACTGATAGTTTAAGTTACTGAAATATGGTTAGAATATGTGTATATATGTAGTCAGAAATATTGTATAATTTGAAAAGCATGTTAATGTAAACCTTATCCAAGCATGATGTAAAAGCTTTCTCTTGTACATGATGTCAAATATAAAGGTCCATTTGGCCATTAAGAGACCTGGCGTATCTCTCTTTACCTTGACTCAGCCAATTTCTGATCATTAACACTGTTTCCTAAATGTGTAAGATTTAAAATTCTCCTTTGATCTTCGTCAGCATTGGTAAATATGAAGAACTATGATTATTGTTGCCTTGCACTATGGAGTCTGAATTTTACTTAAAACTTAAGCTTACTTATAAAAATGTCTACGTAATGCTGGCTTCTCTGCATGCTAGATATAATCATGCTTGTTCAAATATAGAAGCCTTTTAAAATATAGAGCTTGAGAAAGCATTTTATCAAATTAGTGTTTTCCAAACTATAGTTTATATAAGAATAACCAGCTTTGTTGGAATTTATGTCATCTGAAGTTTTGTGACTGGTTGAAGGTAACCTGTTATCAATAAGTTATACATATAAAATTTCATATTACTCTTTATACTAAAATGAAAGTCTGGATGTATTTTTAAAAATTTAATTATATATAGCAGCTCAATTTACTATAGCTAAATTATGGAACCAACTCAGATGCCCCTTACATGACGAGTGGATTAAAAAACTGTGGTACATATATACAGTGGAATTCTACTCGACTATTAGAAAAAACAATATCATGACATTTGCAGCCAATTGGATGGAGATGGAAAAAATTATGCTAAGTGAAATATCCCAAACTCAGAGACTCAAGGGCCAAATGTTTTCTCGTTTGTGGAAGATAGAATACAATCAGAAACAGAATGATAGATGGCTGAGCAAATAATAAACTCAACATGTATGAATTTTTACATGGACCAGGGGAACCTTGCCTTTGATGCTGGAGGATGAAGGGAAGGTGCGGGGGTGGGGGGGAAGGGAATAGGAAGGATATCAAGGAGGCTGGAGGGAAGGGGTGTGGGGGAATCAACCCAGTGGGGAACCTTCAACTTCCATGAGAAATCCAACTAACATGGGGTTTAAGTAGGGGGAAACATGGAACCATGTTTCTCAAGGGTGGAGACCATGGAATGGCATCAGCCTTGGCTTGTTCTGTCATTATTCATTTGTTCTTGATTGTATGACAATGATTCCCTCCTAAATGTAAGACTATCTTGAATGAATAAAAAATAAAAATGTATATTAACATAGCATCACAGAAATAAATATTTTTGTATGCTAATAAAAGATAATAGGGAGAGTCTAATTTCTTTGTTTGATTCACATTTCAGATGTAATGTTGTAATGTTAGCTGGTACTCAGACTCAAAGGTAATATATAAAAATTTTATAAAATGATATTTTAAAGGGACAAAGATCAGCTCCAGAGAAAAAGTGCTTTACTTAAGATTTTGTTAAAAGCTCATCCTTGCCTGAGTCTCCTACCTTATTCCACATTAATGTGTTTCCAAAGTAGGCTAAAATTAAACTTATTTAGAGTTAGTTTCAAAGGATAGGTTCTTTTTGTAAAGATTTCTATAATCTCAAAATAAATGAAGGACATAATATAACTAAGTAATGGTTTGAGATGAGGGAAATTATTTCTCTTCACTCATGGCTATTATACAAACTAGATATATTTTTTTCTGTTTGTTAATTCCATTCTATATTTTCCTTATAAAATATTAGCACTGTTTTCTGGGTGCTTTACAGAAGTACAGCTTTTACAGTAACCTAAATTCATTTGAGATGATGAACTGCCATGTATAGGACAGCAGGACAAAAGGCTGACTTCCAGCACAAACTCCCACTAACTAAAAAGGGCAACTCGTTATGAGACTACAGAATTGAAAGTTAAAACCTAGGACTCCTGCTTTCAGATTGATAAAACTGGCTTTCTGAGTGTTTAAAACCAAAATGTAAAAACCAAAATTCAGGAATAAAAGGGTCAAAGAAAGGCCAATATTTTGGCAATCGCCCTTTAAGTTCAGCCAGGAATTGGGAAACAACCAGAGAGGCCAGGAGACATTAGTGTGCAAAAAGTCATCCAGTGCATGCTGTAGAAGGAGGGCCCCTAACGCGGGAGATGTCCCTGCTGCTTCCCAGAAAAGCCACTGTGGTCAGCAGGACCTTGACCCATCCTGGCAGAAGGCACCGATAAAGCTAAGGAACTAAAAAAAGCTTCTCATGAGTTCCCAAAAAGGGATCTCCTAAAAAGTCTTTGCTGACTCTATCTTTAAATATATATATGTATATACACACACACACACATATACTTTATATATATTTGTGTGTATATATATACACATATAATTTATATATATTTGTGTATATACACACATATATATGTGTTTTATATATATATGTATTTTATATATATATACACACACATATATATATAAAGAGAGAGAGAGAGAGAGAGAGAGAGAGAGAATGAGAATCAATTTTATTTATCTGGAATTTGTTCTTCCAACACTTAGTTGTGTAGTGGTACTGAGGTTTGAACTTGGGTCCTCACACATGCCAGGCAAGTGCTTCAACCACTGAGCCACCACTCCAGCCCCCTCTGCTGACTCTTTAATACCAAATTGGAACAGGGTCAATTCTGACCAACTTGGTCTTGAATACCTAGCGGGAGAGTAAACCCCAAAACAAAGCTCAGGTATTCACCATGCGAGAATGCTTGCTTTTAGAGTAAGAAAGGAAGCTATATCCCAGATGGGTGGTGGAGATTCTTCTATCTTTTGGTTTTTCTGTGCTTTTACTGCAGGTGGATAAAAGCCTTCCCAACCTGCACAGAACATTGAGAGGTACTAGGATGCTCCTCCAGGAAATTATTCCCAGGTTTGTCCGCCTGATAACAATTGGCTCAGATTTTGTGGCAGAGATAATACAATTATTGGCCAGATAGTGCTTATAGATCACAAAGTTTTGGTAAAATAGAAAGGATAATAAGACTTTAAAGGCTCATTTGGGTAAATTGTGGCAACCCCCCCTTACATTGGGATGGAATCCTCCATATTACACTGTTGAAAGTTAGACCCACTCCTACTAAGAGGCCTGGATTCTCTCCTTGTTAGAAAATGTATGGGAGACCACTCCTCTTATCAGAGGATTGTAGGGAGACTTAAAGGAAATTGGAGAGTTAACATTAAGGCAGCAACTTCAGGCTCCAGGAAAGACCTGCAGACTCAAGCAATGCGTCAGAGAAAAGTTGCCAGCAAGTTTGACTCAGACACATGCTCCTTTCAACTGGGAGATTCAGTCTGGGTTAAGAAATGGAATGTTCTAGCCTTAAAACCTCTTTGGAGAGGCCGATTCACTGTCATCTTTTCCACCCCTACTGCTGCAAAGGTTGCATAAACAGGTCCCTGGATTTGTTACATCAGGCTCAAGCCCACAGCTGCTCAATGGGAATGTACTTGAGACCCCACTTGCACCCTTGAAGATGACTGTCCAGAAGGAGACACCAGACAAGTTTGAGGATCAGAAGGACAACAATCCTGTCCTGGATACCCTGGAAGACTGGACTAAGCACTGCCAAGCTTGAGGTGACAATAGCCCTGCTTCAGTCACTCTTAACTGGCCAGCAGAACAAATGGACAGTGTAGTCCTCCAAGACAGTTCTTACCCCATGTACTATATACATAGTGCCTTGCTTGATCTGGCGACAGTCACTGGCAACAGCGACCCCTGCTGACTGGACTCTTGGTAACAACCTTTCATTTGTACTTTTTTTGCTTGTATAGGATTTATTTGATTTTATTAAGTAGAAATAGTTTAATCTGTGCTGGTAAAAATGTTGATGTATTGCATAATACGGTGCTCAGTGATCACAATATGCAATTGCTCTCCGCTATGGCTGGATCCTAGCTATTATCTATCTTGTATTCCAGGTGTTAAAATGGTCTATTATGAAGTTTATATAATTAATAAGATGTATATGGGTCCTGCCCCACCAGAAAAATGTTACAATTCTAAGATCACTTGTTGCTAGGAGAAATTCAAAATTCATAGTGCTCAAATTAAAAGGGTTCACCCAGAGATTTTTCTGACAGACAAGACCCAAGGGAGCTTGGTACTGCAGGGTGAAAGGAGAAATATTGCTGTCTCCAAATAGAGGACAATGGACAAATGGCTAAAAATATAGTCAGCAATATCAGAAAATTAGCCACGTGTTGGTCCAAACCTGGAAAGATTTCAAGGTGTAGAATTCAGACTCTGTCTGGAGACTGCTTTTCTACTTTTGGTGGATTTAAAAGTTTAGTTGGCATCATACTGGTTATGCTGTTAATTTGCTTGATACGTCTATGCTTGGTTCCTCTTTGCATGCAAACTATTAGTTCCACCATAAAAGTGGCTGTTAAAAAAAAGACAGCAGCTGAGGCTATGTATGACATTATATAAAATATTTAACCAAGAAGATGATGCCTTATAGTACAAGATAAACTCAAATGATAAGGGCTGGAGCAGTGGCTCAGGGGTTATGGTGCTTGCCTGGCATGTGCAATGATGTGGGTTCGAACCCCAGCACCATGTACACAATGAAGTGTTGGAGCAATGAAAGCCATATGAAATACTAAATAAAACTGATTCTCTCTCTCTCTCTCTCTCTCTCTCTCTCTCTCTCTCACTGTCTCCCTCTCTCTTAAAAAGAAGAAGAAGAAAAAGATACAGCATCAATGGGGGAGAATGAAGTAGATCCTTGTGAGGAGGGAGCTTCCCCACATAATGAGAATTCCCCTGCTCTGTGTGAAACTCTTTTCCTTGGGAAACTCTGTGTTTTTATCTTAATTTAGCCAGATAAATACAAGGAAGTCTTCTATCTCCTTGTTTGTTTTCCCTACCTATTCTGAGAGATCTGACATAGCTCAGAGATTTACAGCGGCACCAATAGCAACCTTGTAGCCTTTTTTTTTCTCTCCCTGTCCTGAAAATATGTTTATACCAAAGCTGTTTGCATTCTTTGCAGATAACCATTGGTTTGTAATTTCCTTTGTAATCAATAGGTTTTGAAAAGTAAATGTATGACATAACCTCCTGAAGAGTATAAATTGCTAAAATTCCTGTTCCGTAGCATCCGGAAAGTGCAGCTGTCACGCATCCTGGATCAGGTTGCTTCCTGAAAACCTCTCTGGGTTTGAGCCTCCATTGTCCCTCTTCATCTGGGGCTGGTGTGTGGTGGAAGGTCCGTTCTACTTCTGTGCAGCTCACCATGGGCTCTGTTCTCAGGGTGCCCTTTTAAGAATCAGAGGAAGTCCGGGTTCCGGATGTGGGGAAGGAATGTGGCTGTGTTTGCAGGGCTTCTGTCTTTATAGTGTTTGGAGCTGGAAGGGCCCCTGAGAGTGAGCTGTTCCAGTCAGTGGGTCTTCAGTGGGGCTCTAGGAAGTTTACGGCCCTGACTCCAGGGGAACGCACCTACGTTCACATGCGAAGTGAGCAGCTCTCCTGCTGTAGTTAGATGAGGAGAGGCCAAGCCAGCCAGTTGGGGCTGCCCTGGGCACTTGGGGTCCTACTTCTAGTTTCTGCTCTCTTTCCCCGGAGGAGGCTGGGTGCTTGGAGGGACTGAGTAAGCCATCCACTGCATCGGCCAATCACCTGCTTGATAGCTGCCACCTAATGACACTCACTCTCTTCCCGGCATAGCAGACTGCTCCACAGAGTGGACCAAGAACTGGCGATTGTAAGTCTGAGCCCAGAGGTTTGGTGTTTGGTGCTGTGCTGGGCATTAGGCAGCAGTCACCGATGTCGACGAGTAGGGAGCTGGCGTGGGTGGCACAGGCTCCCCTGCATTGCTCTAATGCGCGAGTGTGGACGTCCAGGGAAACAGGTGGGCTTCCGTCTCACTTTTGCTTTTGCTCGACTCAGGCTTACGTATTGGAGGGAGTCGTCGTTACGCATTCACTCACATGGATACTGACAAGGTAATTTAAGGCTGATCCTAGTCCAGGGTCTCCCCGTCTTCACCTGCTCCCCGCTCTCAGGTCTCCTCTGCAACACCCCCATGCTATAGTTAGAAATGAGCGCGTGCATGAAGAACATGGAACTCTCAGAATCCGGGAGTCATCATTGCGCAGGGGCCGTGCTAGCCAATCTCCGTCTCGTCCCAATGTTAGCACATGCTGCTGAAGCCAGCATTCCTTCTCATTTTCTAACCTCAGGAATTTTATTCAGAATCATGACCAAACAGGATTTCCACTTAGCCAAAAGCCAAGAGCACTGAGCTTTTCCTGATAGGTTCCACTGTTCAGAAATGAAGTGGATAAGCTTTCTATCTTCTTGTTAATAGACATGACTAGAAGCGTAGCATGATTCTAATTAAAAAAGTATGCATGATCTCAACGCAACAAGGAGATGACTCCCTGGGATACTTGGAGGTGCAGGGTGGGGGACAGGGTGGGGGATGGTGGAGGAAGAACTCCTAGGAGACTGAGGGTGGGAATATGGGGGAATCATCTCAGAAGGAGATCTCTGACCTCCACGAGATATCCATTTAACTCAGGGGTTCTTCTGGGGGAAACAGCAACATGGGGAACCCAAGCTGGGCATCCATGATATGGTATTAGCCTTGGATAACTAAGTATATATACATTGGTTCTTGACTGTTTGATAATGTTTCCCCTTTAATTGTAACTCTATATCCATATAATAAAAAAAAGGTTTTTTCTTCTGAAAAAAAAAGTATGTATGATAGGAAAAGGTTGGGAGGGAATACATTGAAAGCTGAGCGATGATTCTCTCTCTAGGAATTGATGTTAAACCAATAGCTTTTTCTATTTTTAATTTTCTTTACAATAATCATGATTGCTGGAATAATTGGAAAGGAAATGTTGACCTCAAAAGTTGCACAGGGACTAAGGAATATATTTTTCCAATTCCACCTTACGTGCTTTTCTGTTTACTTTTACAATGAATTGATTTTTAGTAAATTTAGAGTTATGCAACCATCCCCATGGTCTACCTATAGAACATTTCATCACCCTTAAAAAGAAGCCATTGTGCTAACAGTGTACCACTCCCAGCTCCTGGCAACCACTCCTGTCCCCACAGACTTGCGGATCCCGGGCACTTCACATAATGGAGTCGTGCCTGTGTGGCCTTTTGAGTCTGGATTCCTTCACTCAGTGTGCTCTTTGTACACTCATTAGTGTTGTATCATGTCAATACTTGATTTCTTTTCATGGCTAAATAGTAGTCCACTGTGTGGATGGACCATGTTTTGTCCATTCATTCTCTGATTGATGGACAATTGGACGGTTTCCATGTTTTGTATGTTATGAAAAATCTTCTATCGATATCTGCATACAAAGGACCACATTTACACCTACTACCATGTCCCTAGAGCAGTTAAGACCAGACTCCAAATGCATCTTCCAAGAAGGTCCCTTACATGAATAGGGTGCCTGGACCTGCCACAGCTGGATGGCAGAATACTCAGGCAGAATACTGGGATCTCAGCATGAGCTTTCATAAGACAGCTCTAAGAAGTTCCAGAAAGCGGTAGGTTTTCCCAGTCACTGGTGTTAGAGGCGTGGAGCCTGTGCCTTCCCCTGGGACTCATGGGTGCAAGTGGCTCTGTGTGGGAGATGGGGTGCAAAGCGAGGTTGAATGTGGAGGAGCAAAATGGAGGAGGAGGGAGAAGAGGGAGGAAGGGAGCCCTCTGAGCTCCGCGAAGTCTGGTCTTTGGGGTCTTTCTCAGTCCTGCTGTGTAATCAGGCTGCATCTGAATTCAAGGCCTCCTTATCGAACCTGGGGAGAAAGATGGACTCAGAGCAGGGAGTCCACACCAGGAGCACTGAGG